>OY757192.1:16902948-17057948 GCA_963583895.1 Melanophora roralis | reverse complement strand
TTTGAGTGGGGCCAGGAGAAAGTGTAGCTCCCATACAAATTAACAATTTTTATCAAATTTTCGATACGCTATATCTCGGAAACTGTAACAGCTATCGACTTCTAGTGTTCTACAAAAAGTAATTGTATGATAAGGCCTACACTTTAAAAAAAAAACATTTTTTGGGTAGGGGCAGGGGAAGGGTTAGCTCCAATACAAATAAACACTTTTTATGACATTTCCGAAACGCTATGTCTCGGAAACTATAACAGCTGCCGACATCAAATGTTCTACAAAGAGTAATTCGACAACAACACCTACGCTTTAAAGAAACAAATTTTTGGGTGGGGGGTGAAGAAGGGGTAGCTTCCATACAAATGAACAATTTTTATGAAGTTTTCGATACGCTATATCTCGGAAACTATAACAGCTATCGATTTCTAGTGTTCTACAAAAAGTGATTCGATGATAAGACCTACATTTTGGAAAAAAGGTTGAAGAGGAGCAGGGGGACTAGAAGATCCCATAAAAATTAACAACTTTTATTAATCTTTTAATACGAATAATGTCGAAAACTTTTATAACTCTCGACCTCAAACCTTCATCTATTTCTGTTATTCATACGAACGTTGAAACTTTATAAAGTTTTCCATGGACTTTAAAGCTGGCACAAGAGGTATTTTTATTATATTATTTGCAGTACAAAATAACTCGACTGGGTATATAAAAATACCAATGTGTAGGGTATATTAGATTCGACAGAGGCAAATATAGCAATCTTACTTGATGTGTTTAAAAGTATAAATGTCAAAAAAAATTTTAATTTTTATACAAAATTTAATTTTTTTGACTTTCACATTTCCAAATATCTGCTTAGCTCTTGATATTACCTGAATGAGTGAGACCTGTAAAAGAACTTGCTTTGCTAAGGCGAAGACGTGAATGAATACGAAGACAAAGTTTTCATTATTTTTTTTTAATTGTAACATTTTTAAATTTTTCTAATAACAACTTTTTGTATAACAAATAAATGTATTTTGACATCATAAGTATTTGAAATACAAAATACTTCAGTGTTGGGTATTTCAAATAGAAATACATTAGAAGGTGGTATTTCAAATACAAAATACGTATTTGTATTTCAAATACAAGTATTTGAAATACTGCCCAACCCTGTATGTATGTATGTATGTATGTATGTATGTATGTATGTATGTATGTATGTATGTATGTATGTATGTATGTATGTATGTATGTATGTATGTATGTATGTATGTATGTATGTATGTATGTATGTATGTATGTATGTATGTATGTATGTATTTATGTGTGTGTGTAGGTATGTATGTGTGTGTGTGTATGTATGTATGTATGTATGTATGTATGTATGCATGTATGTATGTATGTATATATGTGTTCACCACGTTGAACAAAAGGGTATGACGTTCCATCCCTGATGTCAACAATGCCCACAACAAGAGAAATACAAACAACCATCTTACCTGCCGAAAAAGTTGGTTTTTAACACAACCGAAAATCGAAAGAGCCGCCGAAAGTTAAAACGCAAGTTTTTGAAAAAGTTTAAAAAAGAAAGACAAGTTTGGTGAAGTTTAAAACAAAGAAAAAGTTAATTCTAAAAGTTAATTAATTACTTACCGTCAAATCCTAAATTCTGAAACTGATATCGAACTTAAAAGTAAATTAAAGGTATTGCTGTAAATAGTTACCCTTAACTTACAATTTAAAACCTAAGTAATACTTACCTGTTAACCTTAACCATACTTACCTGTTTGCTATTATCCAATATATAACTAAAGTGAATTAATAAACCTGTTTATAGCAATTTAAAACCATAAAGAAAAAGTATTATTCACCCGAAGTGTTGCTCCCTAACCCAAAAATATACATACATGGTCCAATCGAACCGCCAAAAAAGTTAAATTCAAAAGTAAAGTTTTAAAATAAAATATTATACAAAAGTTAATAAAAAAATATATACATACCTATACAGTCCACAAACTAATCTTCAAGCTGAAAAGAAAAAAAGCTATATACAAAACTTAAATAAAAGTTATGAATAAACATACAAAAAATTTAAATCATTTCAATCAACAACCCCTAAAAAAGTTTATAATATTAACAACAACAAAAGAGTTTTGAACTTATACCTATATTATAAAAATAATAAATAAGAAATAAAAGTAGTTAAATTGACAATAATATACATAAAATATTAATAACCCTTTGGTTTAAATTGTGTAAGAACAAAATACATTTAAATTTAAACAATTAAATAAAACAAAACTTAAAACACAAAAGTGCATATAAAATAACATTACAATAAAACTAAAAATTCTTTAAAATAAGTTTGTAACAACACGAAATAACATTCTTACATATATTACAGTGAGGTCAACGACGTACCAGCAACAACACTACACACCTAATCAACACAGAATATAGCGGGAAGAATAAAAGGAAAATAAAAGACACAAGAGATTTTTTTTGGCTCCTGTGAAGGTTTGTACCCTACCCTCAGCAAACAAGGTAAGTTTGTTTAAATTACAACTTACATAAAATTTTTATTATCCAATTTTAAAGTGAAACTTGTTCTTTAATTAGTGAGAAATATAATATAAAAATATTTAATTACTTACCCATCCACCCTATTTAAAGTTTTTCGAAATATTTTTTGTATTGCTTTCAAAGAACAAATATTGCCTATCACATAGTGTAGTGCATACAGTTTCACATAAAATACCCAATTGGCAATTGTTTGGGAATTCAAATTTTCACTTTAAATTTCAAAATAGTTTATAGTATCTTACATTTAATTTTTCTAAAATTAAATTTATTCAAACTCAATAAGAAAAAATGTCTACCTTAAAATCTTTGGTCACCGACTTAATGCGCTACATTCAAGTAGATTTAAATGCATTTGAGGAGGATTATCGGGAAGCCCCACAAACCGAGCAATCATTACACGCACTTAAATTCAAGAGACGTGAGTTAGAAGGTTTGTGGGCAGATATAGATAGGAAATACAAGCAAATTAGAGAGTACTCTAAATTAGGTGAATCAGCTAAGGATGAAAGTGTAAACATGACTGAGCTAGCACAGCGAGCAAGAACTGCTAAAAGTCTGTATAGAGCTAGTATGATTTCGATAGAGGAATCGATTGAGGATATGACCCAACAAAATGAAGCTACAA
Organism: Melanophora roralis; assembly: GCA_963583895.1. NCBI lineage: Eukaryota > Metazoa > Arthropoda > Insecta > Diptera > Rhinophoridae > Melanophora > Melanophora roralis. Next base: position 17,054,758 of record OY757192.1, on the reverse strand, counting down.
AATCTTTACCCGAACCAACAGCTACCCAACGCAATGATTCAGTGTCTTTTAACCTACCCCTATGTGACATGCCAGTATTTAGTGGCGATTTTAAATGTTGGGACCTTTTTAAGGCAATTTATTCCAATAATACCCGCCTAAGTGGAGTTAAAAAACTCTTTCACTTATGGCAAAAAACAAGCGGTGAAGCCAAAGAGATTGTAGACAGCGCACCCTTAACGAATGATGGCTTTCTCATTGCATGGACCCAATTAGCTTGCCAATATGAGAATAAACGAATACAAATCAATGCGCAACTTAAGACACTATTTAACTTACCCACGGTAAAAACCATGTGCAGTGCGTCTATTAAAAAACTGCAATTAATTGTTGTATTGCGAACTTAAATTCATTAGAAGTTGAAACAGATAAATGGAATCCAATTTTTGTATATCTCTGTTCAACCAAACTACCCAAAGAAACCCGAAGAGAATTTGAAAAGAGTCTTGAAGACTGTGCGGTAATGCCATCATGGACTGAGTTAGACTTGTTGTTGACAAACACGTATAAAGAGCTTACATCCGTGAATGACGTCCTAAATCAAACAACCCACCCAAGCCCCAGCCCTAAATCATACATTAAATCCAAAATTGTTCAGGAGAACAAAAATTATTTTGATAAAAGGGGCCCAACATTTCACAATGTAACGCAGGAGACCCAATCTAAAACCAGTCTTAGACAAGAAAGAAAATTTTCCAACTCAGCCCAAAACAGTTCAAATCCTCAAAATACCCCAAACCCAAAGAATCAACTCAATGGATCTATTTGTAAGCTATGCAAAGGTAATCATACACTTAGAGAATGTTCATCATTTACGTCTTTAGGAGTAAATGAGAGGATTGATTTTGTCAAAAAGAATGCAATGTGTTACAATTGCTTGGCTATTGCCCACGTAATAAAGGAAAATATTGTGGCGGTAGACACAACACCCTTCTTCACAAACCGAATTCAAACCCTAATCCACAAAGTGAAGACAATCAACCGTCAACGTCACGAAATGCAGTGCAATCTTTCTCCACACACACCCAAACACATAAACCCATGTTAGATACCAGAGCAAAGTTATTAGGAACGGTAGTACTGAATGTTGAAGTTCAAGGAGAAAAATTCCCAGCTAGAGCACTTATTGACCCAGCTTCTGATTTTTCGTTTATTTCAGACAAACTTAGACGAAAATTACACTTACCCACCACCCCTATTGTAGCTGAAATTTCAGGACTTAATGAAATTGTTTCAGCGCGTTCAAAAAAGGTAAGGTTTTGCTACTACCCAATGGACCAAGCGATTTTAAACTAAGAATACAGGCAATTGTCGTAAAAACGCTTACGAAAAATTTACCCACCCAACATTTAAGCCCCACCCTTATAAAAGACTTGGGAAATATACAATTAGCCGACCAACAGTTCTATGAAAGTAAGCCAATAGATTTTATAATTGGCAGCGATTTTTACCCACAGATTGTAAAGACAGGAGTTCAAAAGATGTACTTAACACCTTAATAGCTCAGGATACTGAATTTGATTGGATTTTAACAGGTCCTGTTCAGAACTCACGCGGTACTCAACCCATTGTTTCATACTTTAACTCAGTTACGCTGGATAAGGTTTTAACGAAATTTTGGGAAATTGAGGATATACCCAGAGAACCAAATATCTCCGAAGAAGAATTATATTGTGAGGAGAATTTTATAAAAACTACCCGCAGATTACCCGACGGCCGTTATCAAGTAAGTCTTCCATTTCGATACCCTCAAATAGAGCTAGGCAACTCACGCCATATAGCAATGGCACAATATTTCAGAAATAAGAAGAATCGAATGAAGAAACCGGAACTTAAGATAGAATATGATAACGTGCTACAAGAATATATTGACTTAGGTCATATGAAGCCAATAACCCATAACCCAGATGCTCCTTCAAATACCCATAATTTTTTACCCCATCATGTTGTGGTTAAACCTGAGCGTAAGAGTCGTTTTTAATGCATATAGCAAGACATCTGAAAGCAACAGTCTTAATGATATGCTGCATAACGGTCCTACCCTGCAACAAGATGTAATTGTACTCATACTCAAATGGCGTTTTTATAAAATAGCTTTTAATGGCGATATTACAAAAATGTACCGGCAAATTATGTTAGACCCAACTCACACACCCTTTCAATGCTTGCTATTTAGAAAAAACGTCAATGAACCAATTCAGAGCTATGAACTTCAAACAGTGACCTATGGCGTTAGCTGTGCTCCTTATTTAGCTATAAGGACTCTGAACGAATTAACCAAAGACATACAACATACTTACCCAATTGCGTCAAAAATATTACAAAACAATATATATGTAGACGATGTCCTAGCCTGCGGTCATACTGTTGAAGAAGCCATAGAAGCCCAAACTCAATTAATCACTGCACTTGATTCCGCTGGTTTTCCTCTTATAAAATGAATTTTAAACCAAAAAAAGTTGCTGCAGAACATACCCGAAGAACACCTGCTGGATATCGACCTTTTAACCCTTCCAGAATCCCATAATGCCAAGGCACTAGATATAAAGTGGAATGCAAAGGAAAACGCATTTTTCTTTAATGTGCCAAAAATTGAGAGAAAATCGGCCTACACGAAGCGAACAGTACTATCTGATATAGCTCGTCTATTTGACCCTGCTGGTTGGCTAGCGCCGATTGTTATTTCAGCTAAAATTATTATGCAACAAATATGTCAGGATAACACTGCTTGGGAAGAATGTCTTACACCCCTTACCCTTACAAAATGGCAAACGTTCTTGCAGTTCTATGACAATATCGACCGAATTCGCATTCCAAGATGGATTAATTTCGCACCTTCAGCAAAAATTGAATTTCATGGCTTTTCAGAGAGTGACACCCGTAAATGGACCTTGCTCGGTAACTCTACTACTCGCAAAAACGAGAGTGGCTCCAACTAAAGTAATCTCTGTGCCTAAACTAGAACTTTGCGGTGCAGTGTTGCTAGCAAACATGACACACAATCTGATCAACCAACTTAAATCACCCCAGCACCAAGTTTACTTCTGGACAGATTCATCCATAGTACTGGCTTGGCTTAGCAAACACCCTAACTCGCGGAACACTTTTGTAGCAAACCGAGTTTCTACAATTTTAAAGACCGTTGGAGGGCACAACTGGAATCATGTTGCCTCATACGACAACCCTGCAAATGTTGCTAGCCGAGGATGTAGCGCAGAAGAGCTAAAGGAAAACCAACTATGGTGGAATGGACCTTTATAGTTAAGGAATGCCCCTGCGAAATGGCCAGAGACGAACAAACCCTTTATAACTCAAGCTGAAGCTAAAAGTGGTCAATCGTTTTCTACAGCGGTTAATACCCAAACTTCTTTAGATGCAAATAACACTAACCCAGATATTTTGTCACGGTTTTCTAAATTTTCGAATGCTCTGAGAGTAATGTCATATGTTTATAGATTTTGTGATCGAACATCATGTACCCAAAGAAAAACACATCCACATAAGAAAATTACTCTTGATCAGAATAATTTTCAACCAGCAGAAAGAATTGAGAAATTATTAACTCACCCAACTATAAGCCTCGATGCGACTGAAATAAAATCAACCCTTGATTGACTTATCGTCTTAACGCAAAACCAATATTTTAAGGACGAATATAATTGTCTGGAAAGAAAGGCTCCAATACCAAAAAAGAGCCATTTACTCACGCTAACGCCATTTTTGGACTCTGCCAATATACTGCGTGCAGACTTGCTAACTCCAACACCTTATCATTTTCCGAAAGCCACCCAATTTTACCACCCTACCAAAGCCAACGTGCAAGACTTTTGGCACTACATGTGCATTTGGTAACCCTACACGGAGGAAATCAACTTATGTTGAGAATAATCCGCTCAGGATACTGGATTCAAAAACTCCAGAATCTTATAAGTTCCGTGATAAACAAATGTGTAGCATGCACAAGATATCGGAATCGATAAGCTACCCAATTTATGGCAGCCTTGCCCCCAGAGCGTACCCAATTAACTAGACCCTTCTACAATGTTGGAGTTGACTTTGCAGGTCCATTTGATATAAAAGTTTTTAATGGCAGAAATTGTAGAATTACCAACGGTTACGTATGTGTTTTTGTTTGCTTTGCGATCAAGGCAATTCACTTGAAGCCAACATCTGAACTGTCAACCCAAGCCTTTATGGCAGCATTCGCTCGATTTTTTTCGAGGCGGGGATGCCTTGTCGCCATTTACTCGGACAATGGGACGAATTTTGTTGGATCTTGCCAGTTTTTAAAGAAGGAGCAACAGGAGTTTATAGCACAATTAAAAGGATCTGTAGTCTCTGCAAATAGTTTTCAGAACTTGACATGGCACTTTATACCCCCTGGTGCACCACATATGGGTGGGCTATGGGAAGCCGGAGTCAAGAGCTTCAAATCGCACTTGAAGAAGTTGAACACCCTGAAATATACATTTGAGGAGCTTGCTACACTCCTGGCAAGAATAGAAGGATGCCTCAACTCAAGACCCTTAAGTCCATCAAGTGAAAACCCGCAGGATATAAACCCCTTAAACCCAGGTCACTTTTTAATTGGTTCGCCAATACTTACCCCCGCAAAACCCGACTGCGTTAACGGGAATTATCCTTGGCAAACAGGTGGCAAAAGTTAAAGATTCAGCATCATAACTTTTGCAAAAGATGGAAAGATGAATATCTTAAAGAGCTCCATAAGAGATACAAGTGGAAGAACCCTATTCGTTCCGTTTAGGTTAATGACGTAGTTGTGACAGGACAATTTACCCCCTAACGAATGGCTACTAGGACGTGTGATAAAAACATACCCTGGGCCAGATGGGCGAAATAGAGCCGTTGACTTACGTACCTCTTCTGGAACATTAACACGACGGATAACGAAAGTAGTAGTCTTACCCACGAATTAATCTGCTGTCAAATAACCCTTACTCGTAATTTATATTAAACACTAACCCACATATTATCTTAATTTGCCCACCCACAGCTCCATAGATTCCATTCTACACCCAACAACAAACGTCAAGAAACTGGTCGTCAAACTCCCAAGACCCGTTGTGTGGAACCCAGACGCTAATATGCTTGCGGTATATGCAAAGCAGACCACCGGCTTACTGGCTGCAGTAAATTTTCTAACATGAATTTGGCACGGAAATGCGAAACGGGGGTGAAACTTAACTACTGTGTAAATTGCCTCGCAAGAAATCATCTGATTGGGGCCTGTACAAGTAAGGCTAAATGTCAAAAGTGTGGTGGCAAACATCATTCCACTCTTCATGGTCCTGAGAGGATTGTGAATTAGTTGCGCTCAGATCGTGCTACATCTGAGGACAGATCGAAAAAGGTACCAACTACAGCTCCACACTGTCGACTACCGGCAACAAGGGTTATATCGAAAACCCGTTGGATTGCCGACCTCCCTTCAAAAAGTTATTGTGCCAACAGTAAAGGTCTACGTGATGACGGATGATGGATCTATGCTAGTTAAGGCAATACTGAACCCCAGTTTGACGTCGTCACGAATTTCTCGTTCCTTCGTGGAAAAGAGAAAAATAACCACCTTCTTATTGGATGGGAAAAATTATGTTAAACTGACAATCACACCCAATATGTCATCTACCACCAAATATGACATGTACATGTCAGTGGTTCGGGACTTGCCAAGGAACCCTTACTCTTCCCCTATCACAGAGTCAATTGCCGAAAAATTTGGGAACCTGGCTTTGGCAGATCCTAAATTTTACTCTTCGGATCCTGTAGAAATAAATTTTGGTAGGGACCTCTACAGCCGAAATTTAAAATCCAACATTATACATGTTGATGGCGGATCGCTCTTAGCCCAGGACTCACACCTTGGCTGGCTTATCATTGGCCCGTTTTCTGGCTAACCCAAGAGCAAACCATAAGTATTTTTTAGCCACACAGCTAACATACACCTAACCCTTTTATTATCCCTTGAGTCTTTACTAAAGTCCATCACTTTCTTTCAGATTACAGGCGGGGGAGGATGTTCACCACGTTGAACAAAAGGGTATGACGTTCCATCCCTGATGTCAACAATGCCCACAACAAAGAAATACAAACAACCATCTTACCTGCCGAAAAAGTTAGTTTTTAACACAACCGAAGATCGAAAGAGCCGCCGAAAGTTAAAACGCAAGTTTTTGAAAAAGTTTAAGAAAGAAAGACAAGTTTAGTGAAGTTTTTAACAAAGATAAAGTTAATTAATTACTTACCGTCAAACCCTAAATTCTGAAACTAATATCGAACTTAAAAGTAAACAAGTAAGAGCGCTATATTCGGCTGTGCCGAATCTTATATACCCTTCACATTGACCTTTCGCAATCCCAAACTTTTTTATTTTTAACCATTTTTTTACTTATGAAATATTTCTAATTTTTAAATAGGGGTCGGTGTCATTTTTTACCGCTCCACGGGTGACGGGGAAGTTGTAGGGGGTTTTATCCTAATTTTTACAAATTTTGTATGGCAACCCACTTAGAGGGTGAATATACGGGGTAAGTATATTCTAGGAATATGTTTTGGAGGGGAAACTAATGGGGGTCGGTCGTACACTTTATTGCTCTAAGGCCAACTCTGAAGATGTTGTGGTCATTTTCATATCATTTTTGTAAATTTTGTATGGCAACCCCCTTAGGGCGTGGAGAAAGGGGGTAAGTATATCTTAGGAATATGTTTGGGAGGGAAAACTAATGGGGGTCGGTCGTACACTTTATTGCTCTAAGGCCAACTCTAAAGAAGTTGTGGGCATTCTTACATCATTTTTGTAAATTTTGTATGGCAACCCCCTTAGGGCGTGGAGATAGGGGGTAAGTATGTTCTAGAAATATGTTTGTGAGAAGAAACTAATAGGGGCCGGTCGAACACTTTATTGCTCTAAGGCCAACTCTGAAGGAGTTGTGGGCCTTTTCATATCCTTTTTGTAAATTTTGTATGGCAACCCCCTTAGGGCGTGGAGATAAGGGGTAAGTATGTTCTAGGAATATGTTTGGAAGGGCAAACTGATGGGGGTCGGTCGTACACTTTATTGCTCTAAGGCCAACTCTAAAGAAGTTGTGGGCATTTTATCATTTTTGTAAATTTTGTATGGCAACCCCCTCAGGGCGTGGAGATAGTTGGTAAGTATGTTCTAGGAATATGTTTGTGAGAAGAAACTAATAGGGGCCGGTCGAACACTTTATTGCTCTAAGGCCAACTCTGAAGGAGTTGTGGGCCTTTTCATATCCTTTTTGTAAATTTTGTATGGCAACCCCCTTAGGGCGTGGAGATAGGGGGCAAGTTTGTTCTAGGAATATGTTTGGAAGGGCCAACTAATGGGGGTCGGTCGTAAACTTTATTGCTCCAAGGCCAACTCTGAAGAAGTTGTGGGCATTTTTACATCATTTTTGTAAATTTTGTATGGCAACCCACTTAGAGGGTGGATATACGGGGTAAGTATATTCTAGGAATATGTTTTGGAGGGGAAACTAATGGGGGTCGGTCGTACACTTTATTGCTCTAAGGCCAACTCTGAAGAAGTTGTGGGCATTTTCATATCATATTTGTAAATTTTGTATGGCGACCCCCTTAGGCCGTGGAGAAAGGGGGTAGGTATATCTTAGGAATATGTTTGGGGAGGAAAACTAATGGGGGTCGGTTGTACACTTTATTACTCTAAGGCCAACTTTAAAGAAGTTGTGGGCATTTTATCATTTGTGTAAATTTTGTATGGCAACCCCCTTAGGGCGTGGAGGTGTTAAGTATGTTCTAGGAATATGTTTGTGAGAAGAAACTAGTAGGGGTCGGTCGTACACTTTATTGCTCCAAGGCCAACTCTGAAGGAGTTGTGGGCGCTTTCATATCCTTTTTGTAAATTTTGTATGGCAACCCCCTTAGGGCGTGGAGATAGGGGGTAAGTTTGTTTTAGGAATATGTTTGGAAGGGCCAACTAATGGGGGTCGGTCGTACACTTTATTGCTCTAAGGCCAACTCTAAAGAAATTGTGGGCATTTTTACATCATTTTTGTAAATTTTGTATGGCAACCCCCTTAGGGCGTGGAGATAGGGGGTAAGCATGTTCTAGGAATATGTTTGGGAGGGCAAACTAATGGGGACCGGTCGTACACTTAATGCTCTAAGGCCAACTCTGAAGAAGTTGTGGGCATTTTATCATTTTTGTAAATTTTGTATGGCAACCCCCTTAGGGCGTGGAGATAGACGGTAAGTATATTCTAGGAATATGTTTGGGAGGGAAAACTACTGGGGGCCGGTCGAACACTTTATTGCTCTAAGGCCAACTCTGAAGGAGTTGTGGGCCTTTTCATATCCTTTTTGTAAATTTTGTATGGCAACCCCCTTAGGGCGTGGAGATAGGGGGCAAGTTTGTTCTAGGAATATGTTTGGAAGGGCCAACTAATGGGGGTCGGTCGTAAACTTTATTGCTCCAAGGCCAACTCTGAAGAAGTTGTGGGCATTTTTACATCATTTTTGTAAATTTTGTATGGCAACCCACTTAGAGGGTGGATATACGGGGTAAGTATATTCTAGGAATATGTTTTGGAGGGGAAACTAATGGGGGTCGGTCGTACACTTTATTGCTCTAAGGCCAACTCTGAAGAGGTTGTGGGCATTTTCATATCATATTTGTAAATTTTGTATGGCGACCCCCTTAGGCCGTGGAGAAAGGGGGTAGGTATATCTTAGGAATATGTTTGGGGAGGAAAACTAATGGGGGTCGGTTGTACACTTTATTACTCTAAGGCCAACTTTAAAGAAGTTGTGGGCATTTTATCATTTGTGTAAATTTTGTATGGCAACCCCCTTAGGGCGTGGAGGTGTTAAGTATGTTCTAGGAATATGTTTGTGAGAAGAAACTAGTAGGGGTCGGTCGTACACTTTATTGCTCCAAGGCCAACTCTGAAGGAGTTGTGGGCGCTTTCATATCCTTTTTGTAAATTTTGTATGGCAACCCCCTTAGGGCGTGGAGATAGGGGGTAAGTTTGTTTTAGGAATATGTTTGGAAGGGCCAACTAATGGGGGTCGGTCGTACACTTTATTGCTCTAAGGCCAACTCTAAAGAAATTGTGGGCATTTTTACATCATTTTTGTAAATTTTGTATGGCAACCCCCTTAGGGCGTGGAGATAGGGGGTAAGCATGTTCTAGGAATATGTTTGGGAGGGCAAACTAATGGGGACCGGTCGTACACTTAATGCTCTAAGGCCAACTCTGAAGAAGTTGTGGGCATTTTATCATTTTTGTAAATTTTGTATGGCAACCCCCTTAGGGCGTGGAGATAGACGGTAAGTATATTCTAGGAATATGTTTGGGAGGGAAAACTAATGGGGGTCGGTCGTACACTTTATTGCTCTAAGGCCAACTCTAAAGAAGTTGTGGGCATTCTTACATCATTTTTGTAAATTTTGTATGGCAACCCCCTTAGGGCGTGGAGATAGGGGGTAAGTATGTTCTAGAAATATGTTTGTGAGAAGAAACTAATAGGGGCCGGTCGAACACTTTATTGCTCTAAGGCCAACTCTGAAGGAGTTGTGGGCCTTTTCATATCCTTTTTGTAAATTTTGTATGGCAACCCCCTTAGGGCGTGGAGATAGGGGGTAAGCATGTTCTAGGAATATGTTTGGGAGGGCAAACTAATGGGGACCGGTCGTACACTTAATGCTCTAAGGCCAACTCTAAAGAAGTTGTGGGCATTTTATCATTTTTGTAAATTTTGTATGGCAACCCCCTCAGGGCGTGGAGATAGTTGGTAAGTATGTTCTAGGAATATGTTTGTGAGAAGAAACTAATAGGGGCCGGTCGAACACTTTATTGCTCTAAGGCCAACTCTGAAGGAGTTGTGGGCCTTTTCATATCCTTTTTGTAAATTTTGTATGGCAACCCCCTTAGGGCGTGGAGATAGGGGGCAAGTTTGTTCTAGGAATATGTTTGGAAGGGCCAACTAATGGGGGTCGGTCGTAAACTTTATTGCTCCAAGGCCAACTCTGAAGAAGTTGTGGGCATTTTTACATCATTTTTGTAAATTTTGTATGGCAACCCACTTAGAGGGTGGATATACGGGGTAAGTATATTCTAGGAATATGTTTTGGAGGGGAAACTAATGGGGGTCGGTCGTACACTTTATTGCTCTAAGGCCAACTCTGAAGAAGTTGTGGGCATTTTCATATCATATTTGTAAATTTTGTATGGCGACCCCCTTAGGCCGTGGAGAAAGGGGGTAGGTATATCTTAGGAATATGTTTGGGGAGGAAAACTAATGGGGGTCGGTTGTACACTTTATTACTCTAAGGCCAACTTTAAAGAAGTTGTGGGCATTTTATCATTTGTGTAAATTTTGTATGGCAACCCCCTTAGGGCGTGGAGGTGTTAAGTATGTTCTAGGAATATGTTTGTGAGAAGAAACTAGTAGGGGTCGGTCGTACACTTTATTGCTCCAAGGCCAACTCTGAAGGAGTTGTGGGCGCTTTCATATCCTTTTTGTAAATTTTGTATGGCAACCCCCTTAGGGCGTGGAGATAGGGGGTAAGTTTGTTTTAGGAATATGTTTGGAAGGGCCAACTAATGGGGGTCGGTCGTACACTTTATTGCTCTAAGGCCAACTCTAAAGAAATTGTGGGCATTTTTACATCATTTTTGTAAATTTTGTATGGCAACCCCCTTAGGGCGTGGAGATAGGGGGTAAGCATGTTCTAGGAATATGTTTGGGAGGGCAAACTAATGGGGACCGGTCGTACACTTAATGCTCTAAGGCCAACTCTGAAGAAGTTGTGGGCATTTTATCATTTTTGTGAATTTTGTATGGCAACCCCCTTAGGGCGTGGAGATAGAGGGTGAGTATATTCTAGGAATATGTTTGGGAGGGAAAACTAATGGGGGTCTGTGATACATTTTTTTCCTCTACGGGCGACTCCGGGGAAGTTGTAGCGGTTTTTACCTTATTTTTTAAAATTTTTTATGGCATCCATGTCAGGGGCTGGAGATAGGGAGTAAGTATGTTCCACAAAAATGTTTGGAGGGAGAAAATAATTTGGGTCGGTCTTACATTTTACCTTTGTAGGAGAACCCTGAAAGCCGTAGGAGCGGTTATAAAAATGTTTAAATTAAGCTCTGTATGGCAACGCTGTTATATCTATTAACACTTATACTAATAAAATTTTTGGTTTGGGTGTATTTCAATAATAACAACATGACTGATTCTGTTTTTTGCTTTTTTTGTTGTTTTTTTTTGTTGTTTTTATATTATTACATGTAAAAGTATGTTCTTTGTTGTTGTTGTAGACTCAAAAAACCGAGGTAGTCTTGGTTTTTGCTTATTTTTTTTTTTGTTCATATATTTTATTATTGAATCTTCGCTTAAGCGAACTAACAATAAGTATTCAAATCTTAAAACTAAGTTGTTAATACTAGTCCAGTCAGTACCAGACTAAAATTTAAGTTCTCACAATAAAATTAACTAATTTCAAAGGTTTCATCTAAGAGCAATGGTATCCCTTCTTTTTAGGCGGGTGTGCCCACTATGTTGCAGGATGATTCGAGCGAGCGGATTTGGATGTGATTCCAGCTTATTTAAATACTTGTCCACATATTTCATGATTTCGAATTTTACAAGTGGAACTTCTAGATCCTTGTGGATGTTGCTGTTTTTTGATATACCAAGGAGCACCAGTTATCATTCTTAGAATTTTGTTTTGACGGCGCTGGATTTTTTCGATGTTAGAGGCGGAAGCAGTACCCCATAATTGTATACCGTAGCACCAAATTGGTTTTAAAATCGAGTTGTAGAGTAGAAGCTTACAATCAAGATGTAGCACAGAGTTTCTACCAATTAGCCAGTGGATTTGAACAGCTTTAAGTTTCATTTGCGTCAGCTTAGCATCGATATGAGGCTTCCATGTAAGGCGGCGATCTAGGTGAATACCAAGATATTTTGTCTCGCATCGTTGAGGCACATTATGGTTGTTGATAGTTATTGGAGGGCACGTTTCTTTGCGTAAAGTAAAAGTTACGTGGGTACATTTTTGTTCATTTATCTTTATTCCCCATAACTTTGCCCATTTCTCAACTTGGGTTACGTGTTGTTGCAGCTGGTTCGAAGCCTCTTTAGGGTCTTTGTGAATACTAAGAAAAGCAGTGTCGTCAGCAAATGTCGACGTGTGTGTGAAACTATTGGTTGGCATATCTGCCGTGTAAAGCAAGTACAAAATTGGACCTAGTATACTTTCTTGAGGGACACCAGCCTCTATTGGTTGGGAACAACTTATTTGGTTTCCCGCTTTGATCATAAATTGTCGGCCTGTTATGTATTTTTCTAAAAGGTTGAAAATATTAGCTGGAAAGTTGAGCTTTAGTTTGTTTAGAAGGCCTTTATGCCATATTTTGTCGAAAGCTCGTGAGACATCGATAAAAGGCCCGGAGCAGTACTTCTTTTCCTCAAAGGCTTTTCTTATAACCTGTACCAACCTGTGAGTTTGTTCGATGGTACTATGTTGACTTCTAAAGCCAAATTGGTGATTTGGAATGCAGTTGTTGTCATTCAGGATCGGATTAAGCTTGTTTTTTAACAGTTTTTCGAACAATTTTGACATTGTGGGTAGCAAACTTATGGGCCTATAAGATTCTACCTTCGACGGATCTTTGCCAGGCTTAGGAATCATCTTTACTAAGGCAACTTTCCATATAGACGGAAAATGTTCAAGCCGAATTATCGCGTTAAAAATAAAAAGAATGATTCTTTTAGCAGTAAGAGGCAGCTCTATGAGCATTTTGTTGCTTATTTTGTCAACGCCAGGAGCTTTTTTACCATTAAGGTTAGCGATAGCCTCTACAACAGCTGCAAATCGAAAACGTATTTCTAAAGGACGTCTAGCAACAACCGGCGGTAATTCCCTCACGTCAGTGCATGTATTGGGAGTGAATACGTTTTTGAAGTGATTTGCGAACAGATCGCATTTTTCTTCATCATTTCTAGCCCAGGATCCTCTCAGATTGCGCAGTGGTGGTTTTGCGATAACAGGTCTTTTAAGACGTCTGGCTGATCGCCATAAGGAATAATTTGTCTGAGGAGTAGCGTCTAGACCTTCCAGGTACTCTTTCAGTGATGCCATTCTGTGAGCCTCCAACAAGCTTTTTAGTTGGGTTGTACATTCTTTCAGCTTAGTTTTAAGTTGGGGCGATCTATGTTTTTGCCATTCCCTGCGGGCTCTTCTTTTTTCAGATACCAGCTTTTCCACATCTTCAGAGAAAATTTTTTTTGTACCTAGCCTGGCGGTAGGTAGAAGACGCATGTTCAACGGCTTTCTTAATGTTTTCATTTAGGACGCTCAAACAATCATCTATGTCTCCGGTAGTTTTTAGCGGTTGGTTCTCCGCGCAGTGGGTACTAATATATTTCTTATATTTCAACCAATTAATTCTTTTAGATAAGAAAAACTCACTAGTTGCTATTTGGTGAGGACTGCAAATAGTAATTATTATGGGTGAGTGGTCAGAAGATAAATCCAAGGAGGCTTGAGCCTCAATAAGCTCCGAGGATATACCTTTTGCTACGCAAAAATCAATTACGTCTGGAATTTTATTGTGGTCTGTTGGCCAGTAGGTTGGTAGTCTAGTTGAAATAACATAAAGTCCCATTTCAGACACGGCATCATACAAGACACGACCTCTGGGACTAATTAGTCGGGAGCCCCAGTACGTGTGCTTGGCGTTTATAGTCTCCAGCAGCTATGAAGCGGGGACCTAAAGATTTGTAAAAACTGTTGTACTGATCCTTCGTTATGGAGAATCTCGGTGGACAATAAACTGACGAAATAAGTAGGTTATTGAAAAATTCATCAATGCAGACGTTTGTTGCTTGCATATAACATTCAGATAGGCCACCCAACCATTGGTGCTTAATTCTTGATTTGATTAAAATAGCAGAACCACCACAGGATCTATCCCTGGGATCTTTTAAATCATAAAAATTTTATCCACTAATTTTAAAAGTGCTTCTAGATGTCATATGAGTTTCGGAAATCAACATGACATCGATTTTTTGGTGTGTTAAAAAGTATTTGAGCTTGTTTTTGTGTTGGCGGATGCCGTTTGCGTTCCAGAAACAAACTCTGAGGCAGTTCATGGTCTTTTAAGCATGGCCTGCAGAAAAGCAGACTGCATCTCCTGCATCATGCTATCCATTTGCGCCATTATCTGCGTAAATTGTTTGTTCATATTGTCAATTACGGCTTCCAGGCGGCTAAAATTGGGACCAGTTGGTTCACTTGTTGGCACTTGTTGTTGTGTGGTTGGTTAGTTTGGCCTTTGTGCATTGGACTGGTTAGACTTTAGTGCGTTGGCGTAAGAAATTTGACTTGTAGTTGGCTGTGCTAACTGGGGAATGTTTGTTGTTGGTATATTTAATGGCTGGGGAGGGGCAGGAACTACCTTCGGCTTAGATGAGCGCTTAACTAAATCAAAGACAGGACAACCTCTGTAGTTGGCAGTGTGGTTTCCACCGCAATTGCTGCACTTCTTCACCCTAGGGTCATCTTTTCGTTTATCGCACTTGATTGTAACATGCAGATCCCCACATACAACACAAACAGAAGGCAACTTACAGTAAGTTTTTGTGTGGCCATATTCCTGACAATTTAAGCACTGTACAGGTCCAGATCGCTTATGCGGGACTTCCACTGTAACTCTACGGTGCATAATATATCTTAAACCATAAATGGGGTGAGTTTCGTTTTTCTTTAATTTGGCATCACCAGGCTCAAGTTCAACTCGAAACAATGGTTGAGGGTATTTTTCCCTGTTTCTAATATTTGTCACAGTCCTGACCTTAAAACCTTCGTGGCACAGACTGGTCTTAATCTCCTCCGGGTCAACATTTGATTCAATACCTTTTATGACTACCTGGAGGCTTTTTGCGTTTTTTAGCTGGTAAGTGTAAAAGTTCTTTTTTAACTTCTCAAATTCTGACACCGTGGCGCGGTAAGCGTTCTCGTTGTTCACTTGGATTTTGGTCTCATATATGTTACCACGTTCTATGTTCGACACATAAAAGTTCTTTTCGCCTATTAATGCAACTAAAAATTTAATGAGGTCGTTCGAGTTTTTTTCTCTTAAATAAATTGGAGGAGGCTTATAATTTTTTTCCGTAACGGGGCCATCATTATCATCTGTTTGCAGAATGGCAAAGCGATTTTGCGATGTGGTTGGCCTTTCATCGTCTTTTAGAATTTTTGCAGGTTGACTTACTTCTGCCGACTTCGGACTTCTCCCCCTTTTAAGAACTGTTACGTACCTGTCCATCCCTACCTGGATCTGAGGAGCACACGCTGAAATTGGGCCTGGAGCGCCTTAAGCAGTTGTAGGTGCGACACTAGAACTTGATAAAGAATACCGCGATAAAGATAACACCTCGGTATTTTTTTTATAATTTTTAAACAGAGATTGGGCTAAATTTGTCCCTTGTTCAGTACATTTATTTAAGTTAGGCACACTTGCACTTAAATTATTTGTATTTGTTTTCGGTTTGCACTTAAATAGTTTCTATTATATCTCGGTCATTTATCGGGCGATTTTGCTGAATTTCAATACCGATTTTCTCGCGACTATCTGTGTCAGTTTGATACCACATTCGGGTCTAAGCGATATCGGGGGGCTTCAGAAAGTTGATTTCAACCATAACACGGACAGACGGTCAGACGGACAGACGGACATCGCTAAATCGGCTTCCCTATCTATAAGGATCCAGAATATATATACTTTATGGGGTCCCAAATGGATAATAAAGGAATTACAAACGGAATGACAAACTTATATATCGTCACAGAAAATGCAAAACGCCCTATCTAACAAACGATTTAAAATTGGCTTTTTATTAATTCTAGCCTTAAAGTATTTACGTCATCTCTGAAAATTCTTTTTTTGCTGGCAGAAATATATTTGTTGATCCTTTTTAACTCATATATATGGCAAAAATTTGTGTTAACTGCAAATATTTATTTTATTAAAAGAAAAATACTTTCTTTTCCTAAAACTTATTTAAATGTTAGATAGGGCGTTTTGCATTTTCTGTGACGATATACCCTTATCACTTATGTGAAGGGTATAATTATAAGTATTGCTGTAAATAGTTACCCTTAACTTAAACCTAAGTAATACTTACCTGTTAACCTTAACCATACTTACCTGTTTGCTATTATCCAATATATAACTAAAGTGCATTAATAACCCTGTTTATAACGATTTAAAACCATAAAGAAAAAGTGTATTATTCACCCGAAGTGTTGCTCCCTAACCCCAAAATATACAGTATGTATGTATTTATGTGTGTGTGTATGTATGTATGTATGTATGTATGTATGTATGTATGTATGTTTGCATGTATGTATGTATGTATTTATGTGTGTATGTACCCAGCAGACAAAATAACTAGTATGTAGTAAAAAATATACTAGTTGCTTTTGACCTTAGACTAGTTGCCTATCTGTCCTTTTTTCATATATCGAACTATCGATTTTAACATTAGGTTGTCATAGGAGCCCAACTAGTTCGCTTTTATACAGTCAAATACTACACTGAAAGAAAAACACTTCGTAACGGGAATGAAATGGTTACGTTCTTTTGGTTACGTTAATACAATGGAAAGTTGCATTAATAGAATGAAATTTTACATAATATTTATGAAGTTTACATTACATCTACGAATTTGGTTATATACGTATTTTTTGGCATTTCGTAGTTTCATTACAGCTACGAAACGCTTTACATTCGAGTAACGAAAAATTTTAATGTAAGATTTTAGACTTATATTTTATCAGAAGTATATCAAAACTACATCTTTAATATCAAGGCAGACATATTTATGTATATTAGTATTTATTTTTATAAATATATAAATAATTTGGAAATTAAAAACAATTTAAAATATTAATGAATCATTTACGTAATAACAATGAAATTTTTTTATTTATGTTTTTTTAAAAAATTAGTGAAGTAAATATATCGAATTACAAATAAAATAAAGGTTGATAAGTGAAAAAATTAATTATTGGTGTTTTTATAATTATGGTATATATGGTATATGGTGAGATTTTCTTATATTTTATATTTTACATTAATGATACGAAAATCTTCATAATCTTTGTCATTTTACGTAAATTTTTTTTAACGACTTTGCAGGTAATTTGGTAAATATAACGAAAACTTAATGACACTTTGTAGTTATAATTATGCAAAATTCCATACATGTATTTCATCCAAATACAAATACATCAATACTCTCAAATAATACTCATGTTAAAAACAAAGAGAAAAGATAAAATGAAAAATTAGTAAATATGATGATTTGATCATTAATATAATGTCACATGTCATTAAATAAATGCTCACAAATGAATTATAACGGGATATTATGAAAAAGTATATATTTATATATAATTTGTAGTAAATGGAATGATTCTTTACATAACTTTAACGTAATTTGTCGTTTCATCTTCATAACGATGCATAGCAAAACAACAAAAGTGAAAAAAACAAAAGCGTCATAACAAGGAAAACACACACACGAACTTTTAATGTAGTCAATATGATGATTCTGTCATCTCTGCAACGTAATGTTTCATTATATAAGTGTAAAGTGCAAGAAAAAATAACGGGACATAAAATAGTGTGTGGAATGTTAACGCCACAACACATTCACACATGGTTTCAACTTCTGTTTTAAAGTTTTAGTTCATTTCAAATAATCATCAGAGAAACAAGTGGTGTTAGCAGGTGTGATTAAACAAAAAAAAAAAAAGTTGAGAAAATAAATTTGGTAAGAAAACATGAAGTGTTTTTTATGCAAGAAAGTATTTAATAAAAATAAAAGCTACTTCTTTGTTCATTTGAAAATATTTAATTTTTTAAAATCTAGTGATGATTATAGATGTTGCGGCAGCGTCTATAAGAATTCGTCATCATTTAAAAAACATGTAAAAACAAAACATTCATCTGTGTTAACTAATGCAAATTTTAAATTTTCTATAAAAGATGCAGACAGTATTAATAAAAATATGGTTGAATTAATAATTTACCCTCTTTTATCTCTGCTTCGTGATTTTTGTAAAAAACTTAACAGTGTCTTTTATTTAGAAATTTGTAAATTTACAGATGAATGCCAGCAGATTTTCGGTTCTTTGAAAACGGAACATATGTTAAAAAACAAACTCATGGAAGAGGATTTGTTTAAATCTCTTGACGAAGTAATTATTGACTTAGGAGGATCATTGACTCATAAACAAGGTAAGTTGGAGTATGCACAAAACAATAAAAATATAGCATTTATGCCAATGAAATTTTGTTTTAAAAACATCATTTATTCTATTAACATTTTGTGAATGTAAGCATTAATTTTTTCTTTCAGAACAAAATATCACGATTAAAGTTCTATCGATAGCATCGTCGAACGATTTGTCGGAAATTGCTCAGCAAATGAAAATTGGAGACAGGATCCTTTTTAAGCATAACTTTGAAAAGTGGAGGACAGAGAACAACCTTCCTCTACTTTCTCAGGAAAACCTTACCGATTCTCAAAACTCTCAATCTGCATTATCGCCTTTTCCACAATCGCAATCTTCTTGCAGCGAATTAGAACTAGAAAATTCAAAAATTGTACTATTAGATATTCTAAGACACCATAAACATGGCTGTCCCATTTCGGAATATTACCAAAAATCCCAAAAAATCTCAGAAGAACAACGTTCATGTATAATCAACCTTATTATTCAACATTTCGAATCAAAAGACATCCATATGTCCCTTCAAACAAGCTATTAATTAGAAAACCAAATTTTAAAAATCTTTCCAACGGATATTTATAAAAAAAATATCTATATAATATCTCAAAAACAGAAAAAAAGAATACAAAAGTTTCTATTCTTATAGATAAACTATCAAAAATGTAAAATTATTAAATATGTATTACATTATCATTATTGAATTGGTGATCTGTAGTTTTTTTCATATTAAATTGTTAAAAATTTTTTTTTCTATTATATCTATAAATGTATACATACGTACATTCATGAAATATTAACCTAATGTTTTTTTATTTTTAAAGAATTCGTAAATTTATTGCACAGTTCGTAAAAAATATTTTATATGTTTTAATGGCTCTATTAATGAGGGAAACATTTATTATAAAAATTATTTATATAAATAACGTGTGAACGTTTACATTATGTGAACTGGTTTTTAAATAATCTCTTGAAAATGTACAAATTTGTTAAAAAAAAACTTACAAATTATATAAAAACTATGTACAGATTTATTAGAAAATATATGTACAAATTATATAAAAAGATATGGACAAATAATAATATATATAATAAAATAATATATAATAAAAAAAATATATGTATATAAATATGTTAAAATTGTTAATTTTTATTCTATAGGATAAAGCACTATCGTTAATGCAATGACATATTTTTATTATATTAATGATATAGTTCATTTAGTTGATGAAACAGTGCATTGCATTTATGAAATAATCTAATTATGTAATGACAAATTTCATTGCAGCAATGCTTAATTGCGTATTATCAATGAAAGTTGTCATTTTATAAATGAATCAATGTAATAAATTCAATGAAAAATTCATAAGAGAAATGCAAAAGTTGCATAATATCTATGAACAATTTCATTATATTTACGATAAAATATCATTATAAAAATTATGTTTTTTCATTTTATGAATGACAAGGATTCATTTCATTAATGCAACGTTTTCATTATGTTAAAGAAATATTTTCATTGCTTTAATGAAACCTTACATTTCAGATACGTATATTTCCGTTCTACAAACAATTTTGAGTTTTGATATTAATGAAATAATTTTATTATATTTACGATAATTTCGAAATTAATGAAAAGATTTTCGTAACAGCAATGAAGCGCTTCGTTGGCTGAAAATTAATGACAAAATCGTAACTATAATGTAAAAAATCATTGTATTTACGAAGGTTTTTCTATCAGTGTAGTCAAATAACTAGTTATTATAAACTAGTTTCATTACTAGGTTTTTAGTTTATAGTGTAATACTAGTATTTTTAAAGTAGTTTTTCACTACTTTTTAATAATTGGTTTTATACCAGCTTCTTGTTTGTAGTTGTATACTAGTTCCATTCATTGCTTTCTTCCAGAAAAAAACTAAATTTTTTTATAAATTTGGTAATTTTATTAACTAAATAACAATTTAACAACTGAAAATTAAAAACCTACAAATTAAAAATTCATGTTAAATAAAAAACAACAACTAAAATTAAGAAAAGTAAACATTAAGTATAAAAATTAAATATTATTATTTAAAAAATTTGTGATTCGTTTCGAAATCATCCGGTTTTTTATTGAGAGCAGATTGCTGAATAAATTGCTTTTTTTTGCACAAATGCATTGCATGGCGTAACACTATTTTTGCCCTAGGCTTGGTAAGCTTACGATAGAGTCTGAAATAATTTTTAAAATAAATTTGTTAATGATAAATTCTGAACAGTTTTAAAGCCTATTACCAATCAATGCTTTGTAAAAATGTTTGTAATTCTTTAATCGTGGTTTTCCGGGAGAGCCATCAATATTGTAATTCATAACAATTTTACGATCCAGAATCTTTTCCAAATTTTTTCCCACACAGTTTCGCCACAGTTTACTCAATGTGGAGATCTACACGTAACAAATGTATGCACTATACTATTAACGATAACGACAATATATGACATCTATGTATATTAATAAATAACACGTTTTCTACTTACGTATATGTCGCAATGGTCAGCACTTATTTGCTCTTCTAAATGTTGTAGCATTTGATCAAACCTAACTGTAAAATGTTTCGTATATTGCTGTTTTCTAATTGTTGGCAAACTTATCTGTTTTTGCAAAAATAATTTTCAACTTTTTAAACAAACACAATTTTCATAAAAAACAATAAAATAATCAATTATGAAGTCGATTCAAACGCCAACTAGATGTGTTTGCTTTTTTTCTGTTATGTTTACACAGAAAGCTTTTTTAAATTTTTATTTAAAATATTTTAAACTTTTATTTGCCAATTTTAGACTACTACAAATCTATAACTTTTAAAACAGTCTCGTTACAACTAGTACTATAACTATCTCAAAAAGTAACTAGTAGCAACATTAGCTGCAGGGTATGTATGTATGTATGTATGTGTGTGTATGTATGTATGTATGTTGTGAGGACATGCTCGGGAAAAAATACTTGGTAAGACTTTACTATATCAAATAAAAAAAAATTTGAATCGAATATGGGAAAATTAAAGTTAGTTTTGATTTCAATGTTTTAAATTTTGAAAATTTATTTTTCAATTTGAAAAACTAATTTGGTAATAGAGCGTCGGTTTTAAATTATTCCTATAATTGTTAAGAATTTTATCGGAAATCAAGATAATTGGCGGAGAAATAGTAAGGTAAATACACATTTTTCTTAAAAGATTAGTTGGTTTATTTTAATTGTGGGTTTTTAGAAAACCAACATTTTTTTTTTGGTGTTTCTGAGTGTGGCGTAAAAATACAATATCAATTGCATTTAAGACGGTTGCAGCATTATTTTTCTTTGGTGAGGCGTGGGGTATAAACCAAAAGGCAATTGCACAGGGTTGTGATCAAGTTGTGTTTGTTCACAAGACGCACGTACCAACACCCACTCTGGGAGCCAATTGGGATAGGCGTTGTTAAGCCCTGCCGCAGATATTCTTTTTCTAAGTAAATGTGGGACGGGGAAGGATAATTGACCCGGTCAATTTTTATTTCTGAATCAAAATCGAAGTCGGAACCATAATCCAAGATAGAAGCAAAGTTATTTTAAATCTCTAAATTCTTCTTGGCGGTGGCAAAAGTTTAACGTTACAATACAAACATATAATTTAGATAAGTTGACTTGATCAATGTAATCACTAATCTATCCTGTATTAATAATAATTTAATTTCATTAGCTCTTAACTTACAAGACTTACAACCATTGGGACACTTTAAACTATACATGATGTTTATTTACTTTAATTAACCTACACACACACACACACACACCTACATTACCATACGTCACAGTCACTCTTTTCTTTATAACCAAATTTAAAACTTCTTAACTAATAAATTTACCTACATACATCAAATCAAAGATTTGAAATAAAGGCTAAGCAAGCATCTTCGCTATCAATCAAATCTCAAGCTCCTACGATAACAGGCCTGATGTCTGCGGAACGAGAAATTTGGTAAGTCAGAACGTTTACTTTATTAGAAACATTAAAATATAGCAAATAATTTTGCACAAAAGATACATTAAGAATTTTTAAGTTTTTGAATACACCTTTTTATTAAAATCAAATTATACCAAACCTACATCTACTACCAAGTATTTAAGCGTTAATTTAATTTATTATGTTGTTTTAACGTTAATATGTTTTATTTTATACATTTTGCAACGATGTATTTAAAACAAACGTTTCTGAACCTTAATTATGGACACTTAAAATTAAATCGACTTCTTTACGAAACATTTAGTCACCAAAAGTTAGATTCGATGTGGGCTGATCGGAACCGAAAGAGATCAGCAAAGGTATGGGTGGGTACAGAAGAAAGAGAAAATCGTCATCTTATTTCTCTTACAAAAGATTCGTTCCCAAATCTCGCAACATTATTAAATTAGCTATTTTATTATTATTTTATATTTTTTCCCCCTTCCTTCCTGGTTTTCTTCCCCATTTCGGTAAACCTATCTAAGAAAATAAAGCTACCTAATTTTTAATTTTATTGTGGCGAATAAAACCATATCTGGCGAGGCTAAAGAATCTCCCCAATTTCCGACGAGCTTAGCTGGTATTATAGGTAGCATATGCCTGTCCAATATGGTACACTCAGTCGTTCGTTACATAAAATAAATGGCGCCCAACGTGGGGCACAGCAAATACGGAAACAAAAGATTTACATCTTTTGGAAAATATTATTGCTATTATGTATATTGTCATCTTGCTGTTGCTTCAAATTTTTTTTATCACATAGATTTGATAGGTTTCCTGTTGTGGACTTTTCTAAATTCTCTATTATTGTAAATGTTTTGGAATTTTAGAATGTATGATGTCTATACCAAAAGTTGCATAGTAGGTTGTAGATGGAAAGCGTGAGTTACGTTTGAGATTTGGAATTTTACAGTACACTTACAAGTGCGTAATTCGACTCACGTAAATAATTTGATGATTTTGGACTTGTTTTATGTTTTGTCAAATTAAATTTGTAGAGGATTATGATGGAGATTGTTTGTATCTGAGTTAAAGTCTTGGATACCTACTCTCATATGAAACTCAAATTCAGTTATTCTTTTAATTTTGGCCTAGCTCTGAATATATGTTGTTTGAGATTTTATCATATAACGGGAGTTGTGTATGATAACTCATGAAACAATTCAGATCTCAATATACTTATTTTAATCTAAGTTTTCTTTTGTTTTGTTGCGGGAAAAAATAAGAATGGATATAATTTGTATTTAGTCTAACTTTTGCTTGATGTTAAATGGAGTAGTATAAAATGCATATATTAATTTTTATCGTACTAAAAAGGGAAAAATAAAAAAAAAATATAATATGGTTTTGACAAGAAGTCAGGAGAATTTAGCAAATTTAGATAGACCAACTAGCGTGAGTTTTACGGTTAATTTAGATCAAGAAAATAGTGTTCAGGGGGTACAAACTCATCAAGGCAACATTTTGGAAAATATATCTAGAACACAAAGTTTAAATTTACCTCAGAATGGACCATCAAATAATACTAGTATTAGGGAAATAGTTGCGGAATCGTTAAGTAGTTTTCGTAGTGAAATGACTGAATTCATAGCAAGGGAAATGCGCTCAATGTTTCACAGTTTAAATATTCGATCAGATTCTGCTATTCCCAATTGTTCAAATAATAATAACCGCACATCATACCTACCTGAATCGGTACCTGATGCACCCTCAAGGACATAACCGGACTCGTCTCCAGAAACATTTTCCGCTGAGAAAGTTTTGAATATTTTACGGAATTGGCGTTTAAAGTTTAGTGGTGACGATAAGGAAATGACGGTTGAGGAGTTTATATATCGGGTGAATATACTGACTACAGATAACTTAAAAGGAGATTTTAAGTTACTTTGTAGACATGTTCATAGTTTGTTTGAAGGGAAAGCACTTACCTGGTTTTGGCGTTTTCACCGGCAACACAATGACGACATCGAATGGATCACTTTCACAAATGCATTAAAACGACAATACAAAGTTCATTATGCTGACATAGATGTTTTAGAAGACATAAGACGACGTAAACAAAAAATGAATGAAAACTTTGACGACTATCTAGACATAATATCTGCATTGACTGATAAATTAAAGAGTCCAATTACTGACCAAGACCTGTGCGAAATTTTATTACGGAATCTTAGAAAGGAAGTTCGACAGGAACTTCTTCATTTCGATATTTCCAGTGTTTCTCAATTACGACATGAAGTGAGAAAACACGAAAAATTTATGAAGGATGTTTACGTAATGGATGCTCGGAGGACAAACAAAGGACATGTTTTGGAAATAAATAAGCAAGAGGAAGAAAATTCCGTATGTACGTCAACCAACGCGGTTGACGAAATTTGTGGTATAAAGGAGACGAAGTGTTGGAATTGCGATAAACTTGGACACACGTACATGGACTGTATGGATATCAGAAAGGTGTTCTGTTATGGGTGTGGAGAAAGGAATGTGTATAAGCCTACTTGCCCTCGCTGTAGCAGGAACCAGGGAAACTACCAGAGGGATGCCCGGTGGAAATAGTGCGGGCATCTGAAAAAGAACCTATCACAGTACAGAACTGTGTTAAAAAGACAGTAATATCTTTACATCCTTTAATGAGACCGTACCATATTCGTTTAAAAGAATATAAAAAGACTCGGGAACGTATTTTTAATAATTCAAAACCAATTAAAAGATCTTCCAAAAGAATTCAAAATTTTTATAGGAAGTTAAAATTGTATAAAGCATGTGTAATTTCCACGATCGTTAATAAAGATAGGGACAGCAGACCGTATGTGAATTTAAAAATTAATGGAGCTTCACATTTTGCTCTATTAGATAGTGGCGCTAACAAAAGTGTAATAGGAGGTAATTTGGCCATTCAGGTTCAGGGTCTTAAAAATTTTCAACGTTGTAAAGGCAATGTATGTACAGCAGACGGGAAAAGGCAAACAGTTTTAGGCACAATTATTCTCGATATTAATTACCAAGGACAAACGAAAGCAATGGAGCTACTTATAGTGCCTTCAATACGTCAAGATATAATTTGTGGATATGATTTCTGGACTACTTTCGGATTGACAATTTGTATACCCGAAATAAGTGAAATTGATTGTACTAACAGGGAACTGGACAGAATTGAATTAACACAAAAGCAACAGGGAAAATTGGATAGAGTGATTAAAGCTTTTCCTAATTCGGAGGTAGATGGTTTGGGGTGTACAACATTTGTTGAACATCAAATAGATACAGCTGATGCAAAACCTATAAAGCAACGTTATTACCCAATTTCGCCTGCTGTCGAGAAACAACTAAATGGAGAAGTTGATAGGATGTTGGCTTTGGGTGTAATAGAAGAAGCTCCTACTTCACCGTGGTCTTCTCCTGCTGTTGTAGTGGTTAAACCGGGTAAGGTTCGAATGTGTGTAGATAGCCGGAAGTTAAATGCAGTAACAGTAAAAGACGCGTACCCCATTCCAAATTTAAACGGACTTATTGCGAGACTTCCTCCAGTTTATTTCATATCAAAGATTGATCTAAAAGATGCCTTTTGGCAAATAAAATTGGAGGACAGTTCTAAACAAAAGACAGCTTTTACCGTCCCTAATCGGCCATTGTATCAATTTACAAGAATTTTTTTTTTTTTTTCTCATATATTTGTTATTGAATCTTCGCCTGTGGCGAACTAACAATAAGTGTTCAAATCTTAAAACTAGGTAGTTAATATAAGTCCAGCCAGTGCCAGACTAAAATTTAAGTTCTCATATTAATTATCAAGCTTCATATGAGCGCAACAGTATCCCTCCTTTTCAGGCGGGTGTGCCCACTATGCTGCAGGATGTTTCGGGCGAGCGGATTTGGGTGAATTTCCAGCTTATTTAAATACTTGTCCACATAGTTCAGGATTTCGCATTTAACTAGTGGAACTTGTAGATCCTTGTGGATATTGCTGTTTTTAACATACCAAGGAGCGCCAGTTATCATTCTTAGGATTTTGTTTTGCCTGCGTTGAATTTTTTCTATGTTGGATGCGGAAGCAGTGCCCCATAATTGTATACCGTAGCACCAAATTGGTTTCAAAATCGATTTGTAGAGTAGAAGTTTACAATCAAGACGAAGCACAGAGTTTCTGCCGATTAGCCAATGGATTTGTGTAGCTTTAAGTTTCATTTGCGTCAACTTCGCATCTATATGAGTCTTCCATGTGAGGCGGCGGTCTAGGTGAATACCAAGATATTTTGTCTCGGTTCGTTGAGGCACCAAATGGTTGTTAATAGTGATTGGAGAACACGTTTCTTTGCGTAAAGTAAAAGTTACATGAGTACATTTTTGCTCATTAATTTTTATTCCCCATAATTTTGCCCATTTCTCTACTTGGGTTACGTGTTGTTGCAATTGGCACGAAGCCTCTTGAGGATCTTTATGAATACTGAGAAAAGCGGTATCATCAGCAAATGTAGACGTATGCGTAAAACAGTTGGTTGGCATATCTGCCGTGTAAAGCAAGTACAAAATTGGACCTAGTATACTCCCTTGAGGTACACCAGCCCCAATTGGTTGAGAAAAACTTATTTTATTTCCCTCTTTGATCATAAATTGTCGACCGGTTATGTACTTTTCTAAAAGGTTGAAAATATTAACTGGAAGGCTAAGCTTAAGTTTGTTTAACAGGCCTTCGTGCCATACTTTAACGAAAGCTTGAGAGACATCAATAAAAAGCGCGGAGCAGTACTTCTTTTCCTCAAAAGTTTTTCTTATAACCTGTACCAGTCTGTGAGTTTGTTCGATTGTGCTATGTTGACTTCTAAAGCCAAATTGATGATCTGGAATGCAATTGTTTCCATTCATGATCGGAGTCAGCTTGTTTTTAAAGAGCTTTTCGAACAATTTTGACAATGTTGGTAACAAACTTATAGGCCTATACGACTCCACCTTCGAAGGATCCTTACCAGGCTTAGGAATCATCTTAACTAAGGCAACTTTCCATATTGCCGGGAAATGTTCAAGCCGAATTATGGCATTAAAAATAAAAAGAGTAATTCTTTTAGCGATTAACGGTAGCTCTAAAAGCATTTTGTTGCTTATTTTATCAACACCAGGAGCCTTTTTATCATTTAGGTTAACGATAGCCTTTACAACATCTGAAAATTGGAAACGTATTTCCATAGGACGTCTAGCAACAACAGGCGGTAATTCCCTCACGTCAGTACACGTGTTGGGAGTGAACACGTTTCTTAAGTGACTTGCGAACAGATCGCATTTTTCTTTGTCATTTATAGCCCAGGATCCTCTCAGATTTCGCAGTGGAGGTTTTGCGATAACGGGTCTTTTTAGACGTCTGGCAGCTCGCCATAGAGAATAATTTGTCTGGGAAGTCGCGTCTAGGCTTTCTAAATATTTATTCAGTGATGCCATTCTATGCACCTCCAACAAGTTTTTTAATTGGTTTGTGCATTCTTTCAGTTTATTTTTAAGTTGAGGCGATCTATGCTTTTGCCATTCTCTTCGGGTTCTCCTTTTTTCAAATAAAAGCTTTTCAACATCTGCAGAAAAAATTTTGTTGTACTTGGCCTGACGATAAGTAGACGAAGCATGTTCAACGGCTTTTATAATGTTTTCATTAAGGCTGTTCAGACAATCTTCGATGTCTCCGGGTGTTTTTCGTGGTTGGCTTTCCGAGCAGTGGGTGCTGATATATTTTTTGTATTTCAACCAATCTACTTTTTTAGTTAAGAGAAAATCACTAGTTGCTATTTGATGAGGACTGCTAATAGTGATTATTGTTGGTGAGTGGTCAGAAGATAAATCCAAGGAGGCTTGGGCCTCAATAAGCTCCGGGGATATACCTTTTGCTACGCCAAAATCTATTACGTCTGGTATTTTATTGCGGTCTGTTGGCCAATATGTTGGTTGTCCAGTTGAAATAACGAAAAGTCCCATTTCAGACACGGAATCATACAAGACACGACCTTTCGGACTAATTAGGCGGGAGCCCCAGTACGTGTGCTTAGCGTTATAGTCTCCAGCAGCTATAAAGCGGGGCCCTAAAGATTTGTAAAAACTGTTGTACTGATCCTTCGTTATGGAGAATCTGGGTGGACAATACACTGACGAAATAACGAGGTTATGGTAAAATTCCTCAATGCAGACGGTTGTTGCTTGTATATAACTTTCGGAGAGACCACCCATCCACTGGTGTTTGATTCTTGATTTAATTAATATAGCTGAGCCACCACATGACCTATCTCTGGGATCTTTTGAGTCGTAAAAGGTATAGTCACATATTTTGAAAGTACTTCTAGATGTCATATGAGTTTCGGAAATCAACATGACATCAATTTTTTGGTGTTTTAGAATATTCGAGTTCGGTTTTGTGTTGGCGGATGCCGTTTGCGTTCCAGAAACAAACCCTGAGGCAGTTCATGGTCTTTTAAGCATAGCCTGCAGAAAGACAGACTGCATTTTTTGCATTTCTTGCATCATGTTGGCCATTTGCGCCATGATATGCGTAAATTGTTTTACCATATTGTCTATTACGGCTTCCAGGCGGCTGAAATTGGGGCCCGTGGGTTCATTTGTTGGCACCTCTCTTTGTGTTGTTGGCGGGTTAGGCTTGCTTGCGTTGGGCTGGTCAGACTTTAGCGCGTTGGCGTAAGAAAGTTGACTCGTAGTTGGCTGTGCTAGTGGAGGCATAGAAGTAGCTGCTATATTTAACTGCTGGGAAGGAGCAGGAACTACTTTTGGCTTTGATGATTGCCTTACTAAATTAAAAACAGGGCAGCCTCTATAGTTGGCAGTATGATTTCCACCGCAATTGCTGCATTTCTTTACACGAGGATCATCTTTTTGTTTGTCGCACTTTGTCGTAGCATGCAGGTCTCCACACACCACACAAACAGAAGGCAATTTGCAGTAAGCCTTGGTGTGACCATATTCTTGGCAATTTAAGCACTGCACGGGCCCAGATCGCTTATGTGGCGCTTCAACCACAACTCTACGATGCAAAATATATTTTAGGTCATATATAGGGTGAGTTTCATTTTTATTTAATTTTACATCACCAGGCTCAAGCTCCACCCGAAATAATGGTTGGGGATGCCTTTCCCTGTTTCTAATGTTTGACACAGATTTGGCTTTGAAGCCTTTGCTGCACAAACTGGCCTTAATTTCTTCCGGGTCCACATTTGAATCAATACCCTTAATCACAATCTGGAGGCCTTTTGCGGTCTTTAGTTGGTAGGTGTAAAAATTTCTCTTCTGTTTTTCAAATTCCGAAACAGTGGTACGGTAATCGTTTTCGTGATGAACTTGAATTTTGGTTTCGTAGATGTTACCACGTTTTATGTTGTTTTCACCGATCAATCCTACTAAAAGCTTAATGAGGTCGTTGGTGTTTTTCTCCCTCAAATAAATTGGGGGAGGCTTAAAGGTCTTCTTCTCGGGTAATGGAGCATCGTTTTCCTCCTGCAATATGGCAAAACGGTTTTGCGATGACGTTGGCCTTTCGTCATCTTTCAGTATTTTTGCTGGGTTGTTAATCTCTGCCGATTTGGGGCTTCTTCCCCTCTTAAGAACTGTTATGTAACGATCCATTCCTACCTGGACCTTTGGAGCTTGTGAAGAAAAATGACCGTGACCGTCTTTAGCAGCTGCTGGTTCAACACCAGAACTTGATAAGGATGAGCGCGATGAGGATGGCACCTCGGTATTTTTTTTATAATTTTTAAAAATAGATCGGGCTAAGTTTGTCCCTTGTTCAGTAGCCTTATTTAAATTGGGAGCACTTGCACTTAAATGGTCTTTAATTATTATAGGTTTTGCACTTAAATAGTTTTTATTATATTCAGGGTCTCTGATGTTTTCATTACTAACGCTTGAGCTTAACACAATGTAAGCATTTCGGCTATTAGGCCCACTGTCACGACGATTACTGTTATTCATTAACCGTTCGCTTTTTTTTTATTATTTAGTTTGTTTTTTTTTCTTTTCTCACTAATTTGTGTATGTAAGTATATTAATAAATTCTTTTGCCACTTATTACTAATATCACCTATTACCAATATTGCACTCGCGTAAACACGTCCGTACACTACGAGATTAAGAATGCAACTGATGGATTTTACAAGAATGCCGTTTGGACTGTGTAATGCACCGCAAACGTTGTGCAGACTAATGGACCGGGTCATTCCGTATAATTTAAAATCACGGGTTTTTGTTTACCTTGACGATTTACTTATAGTTTCTCAGACATTTGAAGAACATTTATCACACTTAATGGAGGTGGCTACCCAATTACGGAAAGCAGGACTTACCATTAATGTTAAGAAGAGCAGTTTCGCATTAAGCAGGGTTAAATACCTAGGGTACATCGTAGGAAACGGAACATTACAAGTTGATGATGACAAAGTTAAGGCTATACGTGACTTTCCCGTACCTAAATCAATTAAACATTTACGACGGTTTTTAGGAATGACAGGATGGTATAGACGTTTTATACATAACTATTCAGACAAGACATTCCCACTGACGGAGCTATTATGTAAAAAGAAAAGTTTTATTTGGACTGAACAAGCGCAGACAGCCTTTGAAGATTTAAAGAATCAACTATCAACCGCACCGTTGTTAGTCCATCCGAACTATGAAAGAACATTCATTTTGCAATGTGATGCTAGTACCTATGGAGTAGGTGCTGTGTTAGCTCAAGAGGACGATGACGGGAATGAACGACCTATTGCTTTCATATCGCAAAAATTAAATAAGGCACAGCGAAACTACACGATCACTGAGTTGGAGTGTCTCGCTGTAGTTTCTGCAATTAGGAAATTTCGGCCATACATAGAGGGACATGAATTCAAGGTGGTAACTGACCACGCAAGTTTGAAATGGTTAATGGGACAAAGGGAACTTTCCGGTCGTTTAGCCAGATGGTCGCTGAAACTTCAAAGATTTAAATTCACGATTGAAGACCGCAGTGGTAAACAAAATGTTGTTCCTGACACTTTGTCGCGAATTCACGAGGGAGAAAATATTGTAGAAGCTATTGAGATAGAAAAGCTTCCAGTTATAGATCTGGACTCAGATGCATTTGATTCTGAGGAGTTTTGTAAACTTCGTGGGGATATTAAGAATTCAAATTTGCCGGACTTTAAGATTATTGACAAATTTATTTATAGACGAACAGATTTTTCTTCGGGTGTGGCAGACGAGTCACACTCTTGGAAATTGTATGTACCAACAGAACTTCGAAAGGAAGTGATTTATTCAGCACATGATATTCCAAATTCTTCCCATGGTGGAATAAGTAAAACATTAGAAAGAGTAAGACGTTTTTTTTATTGGCCTCGACTAGTGATAGATGTGAAGGACTACGTTTTAAATTGTGAACTGTGCAAAACGTCAAAGACACCTACGGCAATTTTGAAGCCCCCTCTGGGACAGATGGTAAGGACAGAACGACCATTTCAAAGACTTTATATAGACTTAATTGGACCCCTACCGAGGACAAAGTATGGCAATGTTAATATTTTAATAGTACTTGACCATTTTTCAAAATTTACATTTTTAGAACCTTTAAGGAAACCAATTTTGAAAGTAATAATTGACTACCTTAGAACTAAAATTTTTGATTGTTATGGAGTGCCGGAAGTAATTGTATCAGATAATGGAACACAATTTAAAAGTAAGGATTTTAAAACATTTTTGGACAGTTATGGGATTCAACATATGGTTACCGCGGTATATAGTCCCCAGGCGAATGCGAGCGAGCGTGTAAATAGATCAATAAACGAATCTCTTCGTTCATATATAAGAAACGACCAAAGAAACTGGGACTGTAAGCTGTAAATTGTGCATTGCGTAATAGTATCCACCAAACTATAGGAAAGACTCCCTATCAGGTCGTTTTCGGACAGACTATGATAACGCACGGTAAGGACTACAAACTTTTGGAAAAACTTAACCTTTTGGCTGAATCAGATATCCAAATTGAAAGGCAGGATGAGTTTTCACTTATACGAAATTCTATAAGAGAGTCTATTAAAAAAGCATATGAAAAGAACGCCCGGTGTTATAATTTACGATCTAGAGCGAAAGTTTATGAAGTGGGACAAGAGGTGATACGACGGAATTTTAGACAAAGTTCGAAAATAGAATACTTTAGTTCTAAATTGGAACCAGTAGGTGTTAAAGCGAAAGTTATTCGGAGAATCGGTCAGGTAAATTATGAACTGCAGGACTTATACAGTGACAGTACAGGAATCTACCACGCAAAAGATATTTGGACATGACATTATTAAAAAACATATTAAGTGATTTGCAGTGTATAGGCTGTAACAAACATAATGTCCTTTACAGAACCAGTTATCGTTTTGGTAAAGCCTCAAGCTGTTTCTGTTTTGTGAGGACATGCTCGGGAAAAAATACTTGGTAAGACTTTACTATATCAAATAAAAAAAAATTTGAATCGAATATGGGAAAATTAAAGTTAGTTTTGATTTCAATGTTTTAAATTTTGAAAATTTATTTTTCAATTTGAAACACTAATTTGGTAATAGGGCGTCGGTTTTAAATTATTCCTATAATTGTTAAGAATTTTATCGGAAATCAAGATAATTGGCGGAGAAATAGTAAGGTAAATACACATTTTTCTTAAAAGATTAGTTGGTTTATTTTAATTGTGGGTTTTTAGAAAACCAACATTTTTTTTTTTGGTGTTTCTGAGTGTGGCGTAAAAATACAATATCAATTGCATTTAAGACGGTTGAAGCATTATTTTTCTTTGGTGAGGCGTGGGGTATAAGCCGAAAGGCAATTGCACAGGGTTGTGATCAAGTTGTGTTTGTTCACAAGACGCACGTACCAACACCCACTCTGGGAGCCAATTGGGATAGGCGTTGTTAAGCCCTGCCGCAGATATTCTTTTTCTAAGTAAATGTGGGACGGGGAAGGATAATTGACCCGGTCAATTTTTATTTCTGAATCAAAATCGAAGTCGGAACCATAATCCAAGATAGAAGCAAAGTTATTTTAAATCTCTAAGTTCTTCTTGGCGGTGGCAAAAGTTTAACGTTACAATACAAACATATAATTTAGATAAGTTGACTTAATCAATGTAATCACTAATCTATCCTGTATTAATAATAATTTAATTTCATTAGCTCTTAACTTACAAGACTTACAACCATTGGGACACTTTAAACTATACATGATGTTTATTTACTTTAATTAACCTACACACACACACACACACACCTACATTACCATACGTCACAGTCACTCTTTTCTTTATAACCAAATTTAAAACTTCTTAACTAATAAATTTACCTACATACATCAAATCAAAGATTTGAAATAAAGGCTAAGCAAGCATCTTCGCTATCAATCAAATCTCAAGCTCCTACGATAACAGGCCTGATGTCTGCGGAACGAGAAATTTGGTAAGTCAGAACGTTTACTTTATTAGAAACATTAAAATATAGCAAATAATTTTGCACAAAAGATACATTAAGAATTTTTAAGTTTTTGAATACACCTTTTTATTAAAATCAAATTATACCAAACCTACATCTACTACCAAGTATTTAAGCGTTAATTTAATTTATTATGTTGTTTTAACGTTAATATGTTTTATTTTATACATTTTGCAACGATGTATTTAAAATAAACGTTTCTGAACCTTAATTATGGACACTTAAAATTAAATCGACTTCTTTACGAAACATTTAGTCACCAAAAGTTAGATTCGATGTGGGCTGATCGGAACCGAAAGAGATCAGCAAAGGTATGGGTGGGAACAGAAGAAAGAGAAAATCGTCATCTTATTTCTCTTACAAAAGATTCGTTCCCAAATCTCGCAACATTATTAAATTAGCTATTTTATTATTATTTTATATTTTTTTCCCCCTTCCTTCCTGGTTTTCTTCCCCACTTCGGTAAACCTATCTAAGAAAATAAAGCTACCTAATTTTTAATTTTATTGTGGCGAATAAAACCATATCTGGCGAGGCTAAAGAATCTCCCCAATTTCCGACGAGCTTAGCTGGTATTATAGGTAGCATATGCCTGTCCAATATGGTACACTCAGTCGTTCGTTACAATGTATGTATGTATGTATGTATGTATGTTTGTGTGTATGTATGTATGTATGTATGTATGCATGTATGCAGAGTTGGGCAAACCCTGCAAAAAATCTTGGACCACATGGTCCGTTTTAGCTGAAATGGACTAGTTACAACATGGTCCTTGTGTAATGCAGTCATGGACCATGTCATTGTCAAACAAGAACTTGTAGTTACTTAAGTAATATGCGTTCGTGTTTTAACGATTGCGTACAAAAAACACGATCTTTAAAACACGAACGCATATCACTTAAGTAACTACAAGTTCTTGTTTGACAATGACATGGTCCATGACTGCATTACACAAGGACCATGTTGTAACTAGTCCATTTCCAAGTTGTTTGTAGGTAGAATAGAGTAGTTTTGAAACTACTCCGACGTAATGCAAATCTGGGTTAAGTGGTCCGGCCCTAGGACATCATAATGTTAAAAAGACCATGTTTTTTACATGCATTTGGGTTAGTTTTGGAGTAATCCTACTCCTTTATGGACTAGTCCATACACGCATGTATGGACTAGTCCTGTTTTCTGCAGGGAAATACATGCTTTGCTGTATTTGAAATACAAAATACAAAATAATTGTTCCTGTGGTATTTCAGATACAAAATACTAAATACTTTCAAGTCGAGTATTTGGAATACAAAATACAAAATACAGTATTTTAATATACTTTATTTAAAATACAAAATACATTTATAACCACTAATCTGTAAAACAAGAATTTCTTTTCATGAACACTAGATTTTTAAAAGTATCATCAGATAAGCAGCCTCTTGTTGGAGAATATATAAATCCTGAAAACAATTTTTCTACAGGTCCTGATGAACACAAACTGGTGTTAAATTTTATGAAAAAATTTCTTATATTTGGGTAGCATTCAAGACTGGAAAGCTCCTTACTTTTGTCATTTAGGAAGCTGACTAACTCCAACTCCAAATATTTAAGAGCAAAGTTAATTAAAATCAGTAAGATTGGTCAACTAGAAGCTGAGATATAAGGAAAAGCCTGAGATTTTTTAGAACAATATCTATGCATATATCCCTCCGTACCTCAGTTGCCACAAAATTTGGTGTGGAGACTTTAAAGGCGGGAAAATTAACTTTGGGATGGTAGCAAGGACAATGATAGCCCCCTTACAATTCCATAAATTTTATCAAATTTTTTATGCGTTTTATTTCGAAAGCTATTACAGCTAATAGCTTCAAAACTTCTACAAAATAAATCAAGAATAATGTTTACAGTTTGGAAAAAAATTAATTGGAGCAAGGGTAATGGCTGCCCAATGGCTAGGTTAGGTGAAACACCCGGCTGCGGATATAAGAAATGAGGTACAGCTTAGGCCAGTTTCTTTGGAGTCTTTTAGCAATTATCCTATAGATGACTGTCAAAAAATCCTCTAATGAACCCATCATAAGTATTGTGAATATGGACATATGTAAGTTGTTTAATTAAGAAGCCCTTTTGAAATAGAAAAATTATCGAAGTTAAAACTGCCTTATTTTCTCATAATTTGAATGACACAATAAACAAAAAGAAATTCAAAATTCTATTTATAGCTCGCATTAGCCTTGTGTCTTGATTCATACAACACGTACTCTTTTTCAGATTATTGGGTAATTTACAAATTAGCCAGAGACATACAAAAGTGATTAATAAAAACAAGAAAGAACGCTTTATTCGGCTATGTCGAATCTTATATACCTTTCACATTTATCTCTTCGTAAATCCAGCCATCTAATCTTTTCAAGTTGTTTTGTACCGCAAATATAATAATAAAAATACTTTGTGCCGGCCCAGCACGTTACTAATATTAAATTTTGTATGAAATTTGTTATTTTTGTTAATTATACCCTTCACATAAGTGATAAGGGTATATATAAGTTTGTCATTCCGTTTGTAATTCCTTTTTTATTCATTTGGGACCCCATAAAGTATATATATTCTCGGTTTTTTGAGTCTACAACAACAACAAAGAACATACTTTAACATGTAATAATAAAAAAACAACAAAAAAACAACAAAAAAAGAAAAAAACAGAATCAGTCATGTTGATATTATTGAAACACACCCAAACCAAAAATTTTATTAGTATAAGTGTTCATACATAAAACAGCGTTGCCATACAAAGCTTAATTTAAACATTTTTAAATCTCTCCTACGGCTTCCAGGGTTCTCCTACAAAGGTAAAATGTAAGACCGACTCAAATTATTTTTTCCATCCAAACATTTTTGTGGAACATACTTACTCTCTATCTCCAGCCCCTGACATGGTTGCCATACAAAATTTTAAAAAATAAGGTAAAAACCGCTACAACTTCCCCGGAGTTGCCCGTAGAGGAAAAAAATGTATCACAGACCCCCATTAGTTTTTCCTCCCAAACGTATTCCTAGAGCATACTTACCCCCTATCTCCACGCCCTAAGGGGGTTGCCATACAAAATTTACAAAAATTATGTAAAAATGCCCACAACTTTTTTAGAGTTGGCCTTAGAGCAATAAAGTGTACGACCGACCCTTATTAATTTGCCCTCCCAAACATATTCCTAGAAAATACTTACCCCCTATCTCCACGCCCTAACGGAGTTGCCATACAAAATTTACAAAAATGATAAAATGCCCACAACTTCTTCAGAGTTGGCCTTAGAGCAATAAAGTGTACGACCGACCCCTATTAGTTTCTTCTCCCAAACATATTCCTAGACCATACTTACCCCCTATCTCCACGCCCTAATGGGGTTGCCATACAAAATTTACAAAAATAATAAAATGCCCACAACTTCTTCAGAGTTGGCCTTAGAGCAATAAAGCGTACGACCGTCCCCCATTAGTTTGCCCTCCCAAACATATTCTATCTCCACGCCCTAATGGGGTTGCCATACAAAATTTACAAAAATGATAAAGTGCCCACAACTTCTTCAGAGTTGGCCTTAGAGCAATAAAGTGTACAACCGACCCCTATTAATTTTCGCTCCCAAACATATTTCTAGAACATACTTACCCCCTATCTCGACGCCCAAATGGGGTTGCCATACAAAATTTACGAAAATGATAAAATGCCCACAACTTCTTCAGAGTTGGCCTTAGAGCAACAAAGTGTACGACCGATCCCCATTAGTTTGCCCTCCCAAACATATTCCTAGAACTTACTTACCTCCTATCTCCTCGCCCTAAGGGGGTTGCCATACAAAATTTACAAAAATTATGTAAAAATGCTCACAACTTCTTTAGAGTTGGCCTTAGAGCAATAAAGTGTACGACCGACCCCTATTAGTTTGCCCTCCCAAACATATTCTTAGAACATACTTACCCCCTATCTCCACGCCCTAATGGGGTTGCCATACAAAATTTACAAAAATTATAAAATGCCCATAACTTCTTCAGAGTTGGCCTTAGAGCAATAAAGTGTACGACCGACCCCCATTAGTTTACCCTCTCAAACATATTCCTAGAACATACTTACCCCCTATCTCCACGCCCTAATGGGGTTGCCATACAAAATTTATAAAAATGATAAAATGCCCACAACTTCTTCAGAGTTGGCCTTAGAGCAATAAAGTGTACGACCGACCCCTATTAGTTTGCTCTCCCAAACATATTCTTAGAATATACTTACCCCCTATCTCCACGCCCTAATGGGGTTGCCATACAAAATTTACAAAAATGATAAAATGCCCACAACTTTTTCAGACTTGGCCTTAGAGCAATAAAATGTACGACCGACCTCCATTAGTTTGCCCTCCCAAAGATATTCCTAGAACATACTTACCCCCTATCACCACGCCCTAAGGGGGTTGCCATACAAAATTTACAAATATTATGTAAAAATACCCACAACTTCTTTAGAGTAGGCCTTAGAGCAATAAAGTGTACGACCGACCCCTATTAGTTTCCTCTCCCAAACATATTCCTAGAACATACTTACCCCCTATCTCCACGCCCTAATGAGGTTGCCATTCAAAATTTACAAAAATGATAAAACGCCCACAACTTCTTCAGACTTGGCCTTAGAGCAATAAAGTGTACGACGGACCCCCATTAGTTTGCCCTCCCAAACATATTCCTAGAATATACTTACCCCCTATCTCCACGCCCTAATGGGGTTGCCATACAAAATTTATAAAAATGATAAAATGCCCACAACTTCTTCAGAGTTTGCCTTAGAGCAATAAAGTGTACGACCTACCCCTATTAGTTTACCCTCCCAAACATATTCCTAGAACATACTTACCCCCTATCTCCACGCCCTAATGGGGTTGCCATAGAAAATTTACAAAAATGATAAAATGCCCACAACTTCTTCAGAGTTGGCCTTAGAGCAATAAAGTGTACGACCGACCCCCATTAGTTTGCCCTCCCAAAC
Source organism: Melanophora roralis (assembly GCA_963583895.1). Classification (NCBI taxonomy): domain Eukaryota; kingdom Metazoa; phylum Arthropoda; class Insecta; order Diptera; family Rhinophoridae; genus Melanophora; species Melanophora roralis. The sequence goes on along the minus strand of OY757192.1, from coordinate 17,015,902 downwards.
ATATTCCTAGAACATTTTTACCCTCTATCTCCACGCCCTAATGGGGTTGCCATACAAAATTTACAAAAGTTATGTAAAAATGCCCACAACTTATTTAGAGTTGGCCTTAGAGCAATAAAGTGTACGACTGACCCCTATTAGTTTGCCCTCCCAAACATATTCCCCCTAAGGGGGTTGCCATACAAAATTTACAAAAATGATATGAAAATGCCCACAACTTCTTTAGAGTTGGCCTTAGAGCCTATTTAAAAATTAGAAATATTTCATAAGTAAAAAAATGGTTAAAAATAAAAAAAGTTTGGGATTGCGAAAGGTCAATGTGAAGGGTATATAAGATTCGGCACAGCCGAATATAGCGCTCTTACTTGTTTTTATTTATTATTGAACTAATTGTTTTTAATACAAATTTTTGATTTTTAGTTTGGCTTTAGTTCATATAATTTCTTTTTATTAGAAGAACTTATTATTTTCGTTAATGTTGAAAGAAACTTTCAATTTAAAAAAAGCTGATTTTTCTGCCGCTACTAGCCGAGTAGAATGCATTTTCGAAAACAGCTACGCAATTTCATCATCAGTACTCTTTGAACGGTAGTAGTGTATTTGGTTGTAAACATCACCAATTTAACTTACATGTAACAGAGAAAAGTATACGGTATCAGTGTTTTCCTTCTGTTTTTATTTTGTAAGTTAGGACGAAGTTTATTTTTCATATACACTATGCTTTTTTCCATTAAAAGTCAACAATAAATAAAAATTAACATATAACTCACACATGGCACGGTGCAAAAATGATCTTTAATAATTTCTGTCAATTTGTCGTTGACAAGAAAAAGAAATTAAAAAGTGATTACCCCTATTGTATGATATACAATAATAATAAAAAGCGTTTCGTTCCATCTGAGAGATGGATAAATGCTTGTCCGTTAGTCAAGTGTTGCCAAAGAGACTTTTAATGGAAAAAAGCATAGTGTATATGAAAAATAAACTTCGTCCTAACTTACAAAATAAAAACAGAAGGAAAACACTGATACCGGATACTTTTCTCTGTTACATGTAAGTTAAATAGGTGATGTTTACAACCAAATACACTACTACCGTTCAAAGAGTGCTGATGATGAAATTGCGTAGCTGCTTTCGAAAATGCATTCTACTCCGCTAGTAGCGGTAGAAAAATCAGCTTTTTTTAAATTGAAAGTTTCTTTCAACATTAACGAAAATAATAATTTCTTCTAATAAAAATAAGTTATATGAACTAAAGCCAAACTAAAAATCAAAAGTTTTTTATTTTTCTGGCATTCCACCGTTCAAACACAAAAGGGAAATGCAGAGGGCGAATTTTTTTAATTGGCCTTGATGTTATCTTGTTTAGTGTACGCTGGGAAATTGTAACATTTTTAAATTTTGGTTATGACAAATTTTTGTATAACAAAAAAAATGTATTTTGACATCATAAGTATTTGAAATACAAAATTCTTCAGTGTTGGGTATTTGAAATACCAAATACATTAGAAGGTGGTATTTTAAATACAAATACAAAGTATTTCAAATACTGCCCAACTCTGCACGTATGTATGTATGTATGTATGTATGTATGTATGTATGTATGTATGTATGTATGTATGTATGTATGTATGTATGTATGTATGTATGTATGTATGTATGTATGTATGTATGTATGTATGTATGTATGTATGTATGTATGTATGTATGTATGTATGTATGTATGTATGTATGTATGTGTGTATGTATGTATGTATGTATGTATGTATGTATGTATGTATGTATGTATGTATGTATGTATGTATGTATGTATGTATGTATGTGTGTATGTATGTATGTATGTATGTATGTATGTATGTATGTATGTATGTATGTATGTATGTATGTATGTATGAATGTATGTATGTATGTATGTATGTATGATTGTATGTATGATTGTATGTATGAATGTATGCATGTATGTATGTACGTATGTATGTATGTATGTATGTATGTATGTATGTATGTATGTATGTATGTATGTATGTATGTATGTATGTATGTATGTATGTATGTATGTATGTTTTTATGTATGTATGTTTGTATGTATGTATGTATGTATGTATGTATGTATGTATGTATGTGTGTATGTATGTATGTATGTTTGTATGTATGTATGTATGTATGTATGCATGTATGTATGTACGTATGTATGTATGTATGTATGTATGTATGTATGTATGTATGTATGTATGTATGTATGTATGTATGTATGTATGTATGTATGTATGTATGTATGTATGTATGTATGTATGTATGTATGTTTTTATGTATGTATGTTTGTATGTATGTATGTATGTATGTATGTATGTATGTATGTGTGTATGTATGTATGTATGTTTGTATGTATGTATGTATGTATGTATGTATGTATGTATGTATGTATGTGTGTATGTATGTATGTATGTTTGTATGTATGTATGTATGTATGTATGTATGTATGTATGTGTGTATGTATGTATGTTTGTATGTTTTTATGTATGTATGTTTGTATGTATGTATGTATGAATGTATGTATGTATGTATGTATGTATGATTGTATGTATGATTGTATGTATGAATGTATGCATGTATGTATGTACGTATGTATGTATGTATGTATGTATGTATGTATGTATGTATGTATGTATGTATGTATGTATGTATGTATGTATGTATGTATGTATGTATGTATGTATGTATGTATGTATGTATGTATGTATGTATGTATGTTTGTATGTATGTATGTATGTATGTATGTATGTGTGTATGTATGTATGTATGTATGTTTTTATGTATGTATGTTTGTATGTATGTATGTATGTATGTATGTATGTATGTATGTATGTGTGTATGTATGTATGTTTGTATGTTTTTATGTATGTATGTATGTATGTATGTGTGTGTGTATGTAAAAAAATTATTTAAATATAAAAAAAGCAATTTGCAAGTCTTATTCAGTTTGACATCATTGGTTTTATTGACATACATACATACTTATTTTTTATGTTGTGTGCTGTTGTATGTGTGTATGTAAAAAAATAATTTAAATATAAAAAAAAGCAATTTGCAAGGCTAATTCAGTTTGACATCATTGGTTTTATTGACATACATACATACATACTTATTTTTTATGTTGTGTGTTGTTCAGCAAAAATGATTGTTGAGTTGTTTGGTTAGAGCCTAAAATAGTGTTTTTGTAATATTAACAAGATGTTTATTTGTTTCAACAACCAAATTTTTTAAACAACTAATTTTATTTCAACAAAAAATACAGTTATATTAAACTAAGTGATATTATTTTTTGTGTGTTAGCGCAATTTCTTTAAAATTTTGTTGTTTATGTTTTGTCGATTTTTTTCTGTGTACATACAAAAAAGTTATTGCACGTACACGTATATCAGGTAGCCTCAGATAAACAGCTGAGTAACGGTATTTTGTTATAGTAATGTCAAATTTTGTTTATGTTTATGTATTTTCTTCCTTTTTTACAAGCAACAACTGTAGTATTGTAAGAAAAGCTCAAAAAGAAGGAGAAAGATTTTGTGAGTTTTTGTTATTTGTCTTTGACATTCTTATGACGGTTTAGTTGTTTTTGTAGAATCGCTCCTACCTGATATACGTGTACCCTACCCACAACTAATAAAAAAGTAAGTAATATTGTGCGGAAGAGGAAAGAGTAAGAAAAATATAAAAAGATCAATATACGTAAGAAAAAGAATGTGTAAAAAGCCTAGACAGTGTTAAGGAAAGTTATAATTTCAAAGAAAATATTTCCCATAAAGAATTTGTAAGCCAAACCCAATAAAATATACCATTAGAGGATAAAAAGCCTCTTCGTTAAAAACTTAGAGAATGGTGCTTAAGAAATAACCCAAGTAGAAAAGCTGTCGAGGAATTATTAAAAAAACTTTTTAAAAAAGAATTTAGTTATAAAATTATTATTTTAAATAAGGAAAAAGCGTTGCAGAAAGAGGTGTCCCCTGGCATATACTCGCACTTGGGTATTCAAAAGTAGCTAAAACCTCTCTCTTTTTATACCCTTCACATAAGTGATAAGGGTATATATAAATAAGTTTGTCATTCCGTTTGTAATTCCTTCATTATCCATTTGGGACCCCATAAAGTATATATATTCTGGATCCTTATAGATAGGGAAACCGATTTAGCGATGTCCGTCTGACCGTCTGTCCGTGTTATGGTTGAAATCAACTTTCTGAAGCCCCCCGATATCGTATAGACCCAAATGTAGTATCAAACTGTCACAAATAGTCGCGAGAAAATCGGTATTGAAATTCAGCAAAATCGCCCGATAAATAACCGAGATATAAGCAAAAAACCAAGACTACCTCGGTTTTTTGAGTCTACAACAACAACAAAGAACATACTTTTACATGTAATAATAAAAAAAACAACAAAAAAACAATAAAAAAAGAAAAAAAAACAGAATCAGTCATGTCTTTATTATTGAAACACACCCAAAACAAAAATTTTATTAATATTAGTGCTCATACATATAACAGGGTTGCCATACAAAGCTTAATTTAAACATTTTTAAAATCGCTCCTACGGCTTCCAGGGTTCTCCTACAGAGGTAAAATGTAAGACCGAGCCGAATTATTTATTCCATCCAAACATTTTTGTGGAACATACTTACCCTCTATCTCCAGCCCCTGACATTGTTGCCATACAAAATTTTAAAAAATAAGGTAAAAACCGCTATAACTTCCCCGGACTCGCGCGTAGAGGAAAAAAATGTATCACAGACCCCCATTAATTTCTACTCCCAAACATATTCCTAGAATATACTTACCCTCCATCTCCACGCCCTGAGGGGGTTGCCATACAAAATTTACAAAAATTATATGAAAATGCCCACAACTTCTTTAGAGTTGGCCTTAGAGCAATAAAGTGTATGACCGACCCCTATTAGTTTCTTCTCCCAAACATATTCCTTGTACATACTTACCACCTATCTCCACGCCCTAAGGGGGTTGCCATACAAAATTTACAAAAATGATGTAAAAATGCCCACAACTTCTTCAGAGTTGGCCTTAGAGCAATAAAGTGTACGGCCACCCCCATTAGTTTGCCCTCCCAAACATATTCCTAGAACATACTTACCACCTATTCCCACGCCATAATGGGGTTGCCATACACAATTTACAAAAATGATAAAATGCCCACAACTTCTTTAGAGTTAGCCTTAGAGCAATAAAGTGTACGACCGACTCCATTAGTTTGGCCTCCCAAACATATTCCTAGAACATACCTACCCCCTATCTCCACGCCCTAAGGGTGTCGCGATACAAAATTTACAAAAATTATGTAAAAATGCCCACAACTTCTTTAGAGTTGGCCTTAGAGCAATAAAGTGTACGACCGACCCCTATTGGTTTCTTCTCCCAAACATATTCCTAGAACATACTTACCACCTATCTCCACGCCCTGAGGGGGTTGCCATGCAAAATTTACAAAAATGATATGAAAATGCCCACAACTTCTTTAGAGTTGGCCTTAGAGCAATAAAGTGTATGACCGACCCCTATTAGTTTCTTCTCCTAAACATATTCCTAGAACATACTTACCACCTATCTCCACGCCCTAAGGGGGTTGCCATACAAAATTTACAAAAATGATGCAAAAATGCCCACAACTTCTTTAGAGTTGGCCTTAGAGCAATAAAGTGTACGACCGACCCCCATTAGTTTGCCCTCCCAAACATATTCCTAGAACATACTTACCACCTATTCCCACGCCATAATGGGGTTGCCATACACAATTTACAAAAATGATAAAATGCCCACAACTTCTTCAGAGTTAGCCTTAGAGCAATAAAGTGTACGACCGACCCCCATTAGTTTGCCCTCCCAAACATATTCTTAGAACATACTTACCCCCTATCCCCACGCCCTAAGGGGGCTGCCATACAAAATTTACAAAAATTATGTAAAAATGCCCACAACTTCTTTAGAGTTGGCCTTATAGCAATAAAGTGTACGACCGACCCCTATTAGTTTCTTCTCCCAAACATATTCCTAGAACATACTTACCCCCTATCTCCACGCCTTAATGGGGTTGCCATACAAAATTTACAAAAATGATTTAATGCCCACAACTTCTTTAGAGTTGGCCTTAGAGCAATAAAGTGTACGACCGACCCCTATTAATTTGCCCTCCCAAAAATATTCCTAGAACATACTTACCCTCTATCTCCACGCCCTAATGGGGTTGCCATACAAAATTTACAAAAATGATAAAATGCCCACAACTTCTTCAGAGTTGGCCTTAGAGCAATAAAGTGTACGACCGACCCCCATTAGTTTGCCCTCCCAAACATATTCCTAGAACATACTTACCCCCTATCTCCACGCCCTAAGGGGGTTGCCATACAAAATTTACAAAAATTATGTAAAAATGCCCACAACTTCTTCAGAGTTGGCCTTAGAGCAATAAAGTGTAAGACCGACCCCTATTAGTTTCTTCTCCCAAACATGTTACTAGAACATACTTACCCCCTATCTCCACGCCCTAATGGGGTTGCCATACAAAATTTACAAAAATGATAAAATGCCCACAACTTCTTCAGAGTTGGCCTTAGAGCAATAAAGTGGACGAACGACACCCATTAGTTTGCCCTCCCAAACATATTCCTAGAACATACTTACCCCCTATCTCCACGCCCTAAGGGGGTTGCCATACAAAATTTACAAAAATTATGTAAAAATGCCCACATCTTCTTTAGAGTTGGCCTTAGAGCAATAAAGTATACCACCGACCCCAATTAGTTTGCCCTCCCAAACATATTCCTAGAACATACTTACCCCCTATCTCCTTGCCCTAATGGGGTTTCCATACAAAATTTACAAAAATGATAAAATGCCCACAACTTCTTCAGAGTTGGCCTTAGAGCAATAAAGTGTACGACCGACCCCTATTAGTTTGCCATCCCAAACATGTTACTAGAATATATTTACCCTCTATCTCCACGTCCTAATGGGGTTGCCATACAAAATTTATAAAAATTATAAAATGCCCACACCTTCTTCAGAGTTGGCCATAGAGCAATAAAGTGTACGACCGACCCCAATTAGTTTGCCCTCCCAAACATGTTACTAGAACATACTTACCCCCTATCTCCACGCCCTAATGGGGTTGCCATACAAAATTTACAAAAATGATGAAATGCCCACAACTTCTTCAGAGTTGGCCTTAGAGCAATAAAGTGTACCACCGACCCCAATTAGTTTGCCCTCACAAACATATTTCTAGAACATACTTACCCCCTATCAACTTGCCCTAATGGGGTTGCCATAAAAAATTTACAAAAATGATAAAATGCCCACAACTTCTTCAGAGTTGGCCTTAGAGCAATAAAGTGTACGACCGACCCCTATTAGTTTCTTCTCTTAAACATATTCCTAGAACATACTTACCCCCTATCTCCACGCCCTAAGGGGGCTGCCATACAAAATTTACAAAAATTATGTAAAGATGCCCGACCCCTATTAGTTTGCCTCCCAAACATATTCCTAGAACATACTTACCCCCTATCTCCACGCCCTTATGGGGTTGCCATACAAAATTTACAAAAATGATAAAATGCCCACAACTTCTTCTGAGTTGGCCTTAGAGCAATAAAGTGTACGACCGACCCCTATTAGTTTGCTCTCCCAAACATATTCCTAGAACATACTTACCCCATATCTCCACGCCCTAAGGGGGTTGTCATACAAAATTTACAAAAATTATGTAAAAATGCCCACAACTTCTTTAGAGTTGGCCTTAGAGCAATAAAGTGTACGACCGACCCCTATTAGTTTCTTCTCCCAAACATATTCCTAGAACATACTTACCACCTATCTCCACGCCCTAAGGGGGTTGCCATACAAAATTTACAAAAATGATGTTAAAATGCCCACAGCTTCTTCAGAGTTGGCCTTATAGCAATAAAGTGTACGACCGACCCCTATTAGTTTCTTCTTCCAAACATATTCCTAGAACATACTTACCCCCTATCTCCACGCCTTAATGGGGTTGCCATACAAAATTTACAAATATGATATAATGCCCACAACTTCTTCAGAGTTGGCTTAGAGCAATAAAGTGTACGACCGACCCCTATTAGTTTGCCCTCCCAAACATATTCCTTAAGCATACTTACCCTCTATCTCCACGCCCTAATGGGGTTGCCATACAAAATTTACAAAAATGATAAAATGCCCACAACTTCTTCAGAGTTGGCCTTAGAGCAATAAAGTGTACGACCGACACCCATTAGTTTGCCCTCCCAAACATATTCCTAGAACATACTTACCCCCTATCTCCACGCCCTAAGGGGGTTGCCATACAAAATTTACAAAAATTATGTAAAAGTGCCCACAACTTCTTTAGAGTTGGCCTTAGAGCAGTAAAGTGTACGACCGACCCCAATTAGTTAACGCTCCCAAACATATTCCTAGAACATACTTATTCCCTATCTCCTTGCCCTAATGGGGTTGCCATACAAAATTTACAAAAATGATAAAATGCCTACAACTTCTTCAGAGTTGTCCTTAGAGCTATAAAGTGTACGACCGACCCCTACTAGTTTTTTCTCTTAAACATATTCCTAGAACATACTTTCCCCCTATCTCCACGCCCTAATAGGGTTGCCATACAAAATTTACAAAAATGATAAAACGCCCACAACTTCTTCAGAGTTGGCCTTAGAGCAATAAAGTGTACGAAAGACCCCCTTTAATTTGCCCTTCCAAACATATTCCTAGAATATACTTACCCCCTATCTCCACGCCCTAATAGGGTTGCCATACAAAATTTACAAAAATGATAAAACGCCCACAACTTCTTCAGAGTTGGCCTTAGAGCAATAAAGTGTACAACCGACCCCCGTTAGTTTGCCCTCCCAAACATATTCCTAGAACATACTTACCACCTATTCCCACGCCATAATGGGGTTGCCATACACAATTTACAAAAATGATAAAATGCCCACAACTTCTTCAGAGTTAGCCTTAGAGCAATAAAGTGTACGACCGACCCCCATTAGTTTGGCCTCCCAAACATATTCCTAGAACATACTTACCCCCTATCTCCACGCCCTAAGGGGGTCGCCATACAAAATTTACAAAAATTATGTAAAAATGCCCACAACTTCTTTAGAGTTGGCCTTAGAGCAATAAAGTGTACGACCGACCCCTATTAGTTTCTTCTCCCAAACATATTCCTAGAACATACTTACCACCTATCTCCACGCCCTGAGGGGGTTGCCATGCAAAATTTACAAAAATGATATGAAAATGCCCACAACTTCTTTAGAGTTGGCCTTAGAGCAATAAAGTGTATGACCGACCCCTATTAGTTTCTTCTCCCAAACATATTCCTAGAACATACTTACCACCTATCTCCACGCCCTAAGGGGGTTGCCATACAAAATTTACAAAAATGATGTAAAAATGCCCACAACTTCTTTAGAGTTGGCCTTAGAGCAATAAAGTGTACGACCGACCCCCATTAGTTTGCCCTTCCAAACATATTCCTAGAACATACTTACCACCTATTCCCACGCCATAATGGGGTTGCCATACACAATTTACAAAAATGATAAAATGCCCACAACTTCTTCAGAGTTAGCCTTAGAGCAATAAAGTGTACGACCGACCCCCATTAGTTTGCCCTCCCAAACATATTCTTATAACATACTTACCCCCTATCTCCACGCCCTAAGGGGGCTGCCATACAAAATTTACAAAAATTATGTAAAAATGCCCACAACTTCTTTAGAGTTGGCCTTAGAGCAATAAAGTGTACGACCGACCCCTATTAGTTTCTTCTCCCAAACATATTCCTAGAACATACTTACCACCTATCTCCACGCCCTAAGGGGGTTGCCATACAAAATTTACAAAAATGATGTTAAAATGCCCACAACTTCTTCAGAGTTGGCCTTATAGCAATAAAGTGTACGACCGACCCCTATTAGTTTCTTCTCCCAAACATATTCCTAGAACATACTTACCCCCTATCTCCACGCCTTAATGGGGTTGCCATACAAAATTTACAAAAATTATTTAATGCCCACAACTTCTTTAGAGTTGGCCTTAGAGCAATAAAGTGTACGACCGACCCCTATTAGTTTGCCCTCCCAAAAATATTCCTAGAACATACTTACCCTCTATCTCCACGCCCTAATGGGGTTGCCATACAAAATTTACAAAAATGATAAAATGCCCACAACTTCGACAGAGTTGGCCTTAGAGCAATAAAGTGTACGACCGACCCCCATAAGTTTGCCCTCCCAAACATATTCCTAGAACATACTTACCCCCTATCTCCACGCCCTAAGGGGGTTGCCATACAAAATTTACAAAAATTATGTAAAAATGCCCACAACTTCTTCAGAGTTGGCCTTAGAGCAATAAAGTGTAAGACCGACCCCTATTAGTTTCTTCTCCCAAACATGTTACTAGAACATACTTACCCCCTATCTCTACGCCCTAATGGGGTTGCCATACAAAAAAATTTACAAAAATGATAAAATGCCCACAACTTCTTCAGAGTTGGCCTTAGAGCAATAAAGTGGACGAACGACACCCATTAGTTTGCCCTCCCAAACATATTCCTAGAACATACTTACCCCCTATCTCCACGCCCTAAGGGGGTTGCCATACAAAATTTACAAAAATTATGTAAAAATGCCCACATCTTCTTTAGAGTTGGCCTTAGAGCAATAAAGTGTACCACCGACCCCAATTAGTTTGCCCTCCCAAACATATTCCTAGAACATACTTACCCCCTATCTCCTTGCCCTAATGGGGTTGCCATACAAAATTTACAAAAATGATAAAATGCCCACAACTTCTTCAGAGTTGGCCTTAGAGCAATAAAGTGTACGACCGACCCCTATTAGTTTGCCCTCCCAAACATGTTACTAGAATATATTTACCCTCTATCTCCACGTCCTAATGGGGTTGCCATACAAAATTTATAAAAATGATAAAATGCCCACAACTTCTTCAGAGTTGGCCATAGAGCAATAAAGTGTATGACCGACCCCAATTAGTTTGCCCTCCCAAACATGTTACTAGAACATACTTACCCCCTATCTCCACGCCCTAATGGGGTTGCCATATAAAATTTACAAAAATGATAAAATGCCCACAACTTCTTCAGAGTTGGCCTTAGAGCAATAAAGTGTACCACCGACCCCAATTAGTTTGCCCTCACAAACATATTTCTAGAACATACTTACCCCCTATCTCCTTGCCCTAATGGGGTTGCCATAAAAAATTTACACAAATGATAAAATGCCCACAACTTCTTCAGAGTTGGTCTTAGAGCAATAAAGTGTACGACCGACCCCTATTAGTTTCTTCTCTTAAACATATTCCTAGAACATACTTACCCCCTATCTCCACGCCCTAAGGGGGCTGCCATACAAAATTTACAAAAATTATGTAAAGATGCCCGACCCCTATTAGTTTGCCTCCCAAACATATTCCTAGAACATACTTACCCCCTATCTCCACGCCCTTATGGGGTTGCCATACAAAATTTACAAAAATGATAAAATGCCCACAACTTCTTCTGAGTTGGCCTTAGAGCAATAAAGTGTACGACCGACCCCTATTAGTTTGCCCTCCCAAACATATTCCTAGAACATACTTACCCAATATCTCCACGCCCGAAGGGGGTTGCCATACAAAATTTACAAAAATTATGTAAAAATGCCCACAACTTCTTTAGAGTTGGCCTTAGAGCAATAAAGTGTACGACCGACCCCTATTAGTTTCTTCTCCCAAACTTTTTCTTAGAACATACTTACCACCTATCTCCACGCCCTAAGGGGGTTGCCATACAAAATTTACAAAAATGATGTTAAAATGCCCACAGCTTCTTCAGAGTTGGCCTTATAGCAATAAAGTGTACGACCGACCCCTATTAGTTTCTTCTCTTAAACATATTCCTAGAACATACTTACCCCCTATCTCCTTGCCCTAATGGGGTTGCCATACAAAATTTACAAAAATGATAAAATGCCCACAACTTCTTCAGAGTTGGCCTTAGAGCAATAAAGTGTACGACCGACCCCTATTAGTTTGCCCTCCCAAACATGTTACTAGAATATATTTACCCTCTATCTCCACGTCCTAATGGGGTTGCCATACAAAATTTATAAAAATGATAAAATGCCCACAACTTCTTCAGAGTTGGCCTTAGAGCAATAAAGTGTACAACCGACCCCTATTAGTTTGCCCTCCCAAACATATTCCTAGAACATACTTACCCCCTATCTCCACGCCCTTATGGGGTTGCCATACAAGATTTACAAAAATGATAAAATGCCCACAACTTCTTCAGAGTTGGCCTTAGAGCAATAAAGTGTACGACAGACCCCCTTTAGTTTGCCCTTCCAAACATATTCCTAGAATATACTTACCCTCTATCTCCACGCCCTAAGGGGGCTGCCATACAAAATTTACAAAAATTATGTAAAAATGCCCACAACTTCTTTAGAGTTGGCCTTAGAGCAATAAAGTGTACAACCGACCCCTATTAGTTTGCCCTCCCAAACATATTCCTAGAACATACTTACCCCCTATCTCCACGCCCTTATGGGGTTGCCATACAAAATTTACAAAAATGATAAAATGCAAAAACATCTTCTTCACAGTTGGGCTTAGAGCAATAAAGTGTACGACCGACCCCCATTAGTTTGCCCTCCCAAACATATTCTTAGAACATACTTACCCCCCATCTCCACGCGTTAATGGGGTTGCCATACAAAATTTACAAAAATGATAAAATGCCAACAACTTCTTCAGAGTTGGCCTTAGAGCAATAAAGTGTACGACCGACCCCCATTAGTTTGTTCTCCGAAACATATTTCTAGAGCATACTTACCCCCTATCTCCTTGCCCTAATGGGGTTGCCATACAAAATTTACAAAAATGATAAAATGCCCTTAGAGCAATAAAGTGTACGACCGACCCCTATTAGTTTGCCCTCCCAAACATATTCCTAGAACATACTTACCCCATATCTCCACGCCCTAAGGGGGTTGCCATACAAAATTTACAAAAATTATGTAAAAATGCCCACATTTTCTTTATAGTTGGCCTTAGAGCAATAAAGTGTACCACCGACCCCAATTAGTTTGCCCTCTCAAACATATTCCTTGAACATACTTACCCCCTATCTCCTTGCCCTAATGGGGTTGCCATACAAAATTTACAAAAATGATAAAATGTCCACAACTTCTTCAGAGTTGGCCTTAGAGATATAAAATGTACGACCGACCCCTATTAGTTTCTTCTCTTAAACATATTTCTAGAACATATTTACCCCCTATCTCCACGCCCTAATAGGGTTGCCATACAAAATTTACAAAAATGATAAAACGCCCACAACTTCTTCAGAGTTGGCCTTAGAGCAATAAAGTGTACGACAGACCCCCTTTAGTTTGCCCTCCCAAACATATTCCTAGAATATACTTACCCTCTATCTCCACGTCCTAATGGGGTTGCCATACAAAATTTATAAAAATGATAAAATGCCCACAACTTCTTCAGAGTTGGCCATAGAGCAATAAAGTGTACGACTGACCCCAATTAGTTTGCCCTCCCAAACATGTTACTAGAACATACTTACCCCCTATCTCGACGCCCTAATGGGGTTGCCATACAAAATTTACAAAAATGATAAAACGCCCACAACTTCTTTAGAGTTGGCCTTAGAGCAATAAAGTGTACGACAGGCCCCCCTTAGTTTGCCCTCCCAAACATATTCCTAGAATATACTTACCCTCTATCTCCACGTCCTGATGGGGTTGCCATACAAAATTTATAAAAATGATAAAATGCCCACAACTTCTTCAGAGTTGGCCATAGAGCAATAAAGTGTACGACTGACCCCAATTAGTTTGCCCTCCCAAACATGTTACTAGAACATACTTACCCCTATCTCCTTGCCCTAATGGGGTTGCCATACAAAATTTACAAAAATGATAAATTGCCCACAACTTCTTCAGAGTTGGCCTTAGAGCAATAAAGTGTACGACCGACCCCTATTAGTTTCTTCTCTTAAACATATTCCTAGAACATACTTACCCCCTATCTCCACACCCTAAGGGGGCTGTCAAACAAAATTTACAAAAATTATGTAAAAATGCCCACAATTTCTTTACAGTTGGCCTTAGAGCAATAAAGTGTACGACCGACCCCTATTAGTTTGCCTCCCAAACATATTCCTAGAGCATACTTAACCCCTATCTCCACGCCCTAATAGGGTTGCCATACAAAATTTACGAAAATGATAAAACGCCCACAACTTCTTCAGAGTTGGCCTTAGAGCAATAAAGTATACGACAGACCCCCTTTAGTTTGCCCTCCCAAACATATTCCTAGAATATACTTACCCTCTATCTCCACGTCGTAATGGGGTTGCCATACAAAATTTATAAAAATGATAAAATGCCCACAACTTCTTCAGAGTTGGCCATAGAGCAATAAAGTGTACGACCGACCCCAATTAGTTTGCCCTCCTAAACATGCTACTAGAACATACTTACCCCCTATCTCCACGCCCTAATGGGGTTGCCATACAAAATTTACAAAAATGATAAAATGCCCACAACTTCTTCAGAGTTGGCCTTAGAGCAATAAAGTGTACCACCGACCCCAATTAGTTTGCCCTCACAAACATATTCCAAGATTATACTTACCCCCTATCTCCTTGCCCTAATGGGGTTGCCATACAAAATTTACAAAAATGATTAAATGCCTACAACTTCTTCAGAGTTGGCCTTAGAGCAATAAAGTGTACGACCGACCCCTATTAGTTTCTTCTCTTAAACATATTCCTAGAACATACTTACCCCCTATCTCCACGCCCTAAGGGGGCTGCCATACAAAATTTACAAAAATTATGTAAAAATGCCCGACCCCTATTAATTTGCCTCCCAAACATATTCCTAGAACATACTTACCCCCTATCTCCACGCCCTTATGGGGTTGCCATACAAAATTTACAAAAATGATAAAATGCCCACAACTTCTTCTGAGTTGGCCTTAGAGCAATAAAGTGTACGACCGACCCCTATTAGTTTGCCCTCCCAAACATATTCCTAGAACATACTTAGCCCATATCTCCACGCCCTAAGGGCGTTGCCAAACAAAATTTACAAAAATGATGTTAAAATGCCCACAGCTTCTTCAGAGTTAGCCTTATAGCAATAAAGTGTACGACCGACCCCTATTAGTTTCTTCTTCCAAACATATTCCTAGAACATACTTACCCCCTATCTCCACGCCTTAATGGGGTTGCCATACAAAATTTACAAAAATGATAAAATGCCCACAACTTCTTCAGAGTTGGCCTTAGAGCAATAAAGTGTACGAACGACCCCTATTATTTTGCCCTCCCAAACATATTCCTAAAATATACTTACCCCCTATCTCCACGTCCTAATGGGGTTGCCATACAAAATTTACAAAAATGATAAAATGCCCACAACTTCTTCATAGTTGGCCTTAGAGCAATAAAGTGTACGACCGACACCCATTAGTTTGCCCTCCCAAACATATTCCTAGAACATACTTACCCCCTATCTCCACGCCCTAAGGTGGTTGCCATACAAAATTTACAAAAATTATGTAAAAGTGCCCACAACTTCTTTAGAGTTGGCCTTAGAGCAATAAAGTGTACGACCGACCCCAATTAGTTAACGCTCCCAAACATATTCCTAGAACATACTTATCCCCTATCTCCTTGCCCTAATGGGGTTGCCATACAAAATTTACAAAAATGATAAAATGCCTACAACTTCTTCAGAGTAGGCCTTAGAGCAATAAAGTGTACGACCGACCCCTATTAGTTTCTTCTCTTAAACATATTCCTAGAACATACTTACCCCCTATTTCCACGCCCTAATAGGGTTGCCATACAAAATTTACAAAAATGATAAAACGCCCACAACTTCTTCAGAGTTGGCCTTAGAGCAATAAGGTGTACGACAGACCCCCTTTAATTTGCCCTCCCAAACATATTCCTAGAATATACTTACCCTCTATCTCCACGTCCTAATGGGGTTGCCATACAAAATTTATAAAAATGATAAAATGCCCACAACTTCTTCAGAGTTGGCCTTAGAGCAATAAAGTGTACAACCGACCCCTATTAGTTTGCCCTCCCAAACATATTCCTAGAACATACTTACCCCCTATCTCCACGCCCTAATGGGGTTGCCATACAAAATTTACAAAAATGATAAAACGCCCACAACTTCTTCAGAGTTGGCCTTAGAGCAATAAAGTGTACGACAGACCCCCTTTAATTTGCCCTCCCAAACATATTCCTAAAACATACTTACCCCCTATCTCCACGCCCTTATGGGGTTGCCATACAAAATTTACAAAAATGATAAAATGCCCACAACTTCTTCAGAGTTGGCCTTAGAGCAATAAAGTGTACGAACGACCCCCCTTAGTTTGCCCTCCCAAACATATTCCTAAAATATACTTACCCCCTATCTCCACGCCCTAATGGGGTTGCCATACAAAATTTACAAAAATGATAAAATGCCCACAACTTCTTCAGAGTTGGCCTTAGAGCAATAAAGTGTACGAACGACCCCTATCAGTTTGCCCTCCCAAACATATTCCTAAAATATACTTACCCCCTATCTCCACGCCCTAATGGGGTTGCCATACAAAATTTACAAAAATGATAAAACGCCCACAACTTCTTCAGAGTTGGCCTTAGAGCAATAAAGTGTACGACAGACCCCCTTTAATTTGCCCTCCCAAACATATTCCTAAAACATACTTACCCCCTATCTCCACGCCCTTATGGGGTTGCCATACAAAATTTACAAAAATGATAAAATGCCCACAACTTCTTCAGAGTTGGCCTTAGAGCAATAAAGTGTACGAACGACCCCTATTAGTTTGCCCTCCCAAACATATTCCTAGAATATACTTACCCCCTATCTCCACGCCCTAAGGGGGTTGCCATACAAAATTTACAAAAATTATGTAAAAGTGCCCACAACTTCTTTAGAGTTGGCCTTAGAGCAATAAAGTGTACGACCGACCCCAATTAGTTAACGCTCCCAAACATATTCCTAGAACATACTTATCCCCTATCTCCTTGCCCTAATGGGGTTGCCATACAAAATTTACAAAAATGATAAAACGCCCACAACTTCTTCAGAGTTGGCCTTAGAGCAATAAAGTGTACGATAGACCCCCTTTAATTTGCCCTCCCAAACATATTCCTAGAATATACTTACCCTCTATCTCCACGTCCTAATGGGGTTGCCATACAAAATTTATAAAAATGATAAAACGCCCACAACTTCTTCAGAGTTGGCCTTAGAGCAATAAAGTGTACGACAGACCCCCTTTAATTTGCCCTCCCAAACATATTCCTAAAACATACTTACCCACTATCTCCACGCCCTTATGGGGTTGCCATACAAAATTTACAAAAATGATAAAATGCCCACAACTTCTTCAGAGTTGGCCTTAGAGCAATAAAGTGTACGAACGACCCCTATTAGTTTGCCCTCCCAAACATATTCCTAAAATATACTTACCCCCTATCTCCACGTCCTAATGGGGTTGCCATACAAAATTTACAAAAATGATAAAATGCCCACAACTTCTTCAGAGTTGGCCTTAGAGCAATAAAGTGTACGAACGACCCCTATCAGTTTGCCCTCCCAAACATATTCCTAAAATATACTTACCCCCTATCTCCACGCCCTAATGGGGTTGCCATACAAAATTTACAAAAATGATAAAACGCCCACAACTTCTTCAGAGTTGGCCTTAGAGCAATAAAGTGTACGACATACCCCCTTTAATTTGCCCTCCCAAACATATTCCTAAAACATACTTACCCCCTATCTCCACGCCCTTATGGGGTTGCCATACAAAATTTACAAAAATGATAAAATGCCCACAACTTCTTCAGAGTTGGCCTTAGAGCAATAAAGTGTACGAACGACCCCTATTAGTTTGCCCTCCCAAACATATTCCTAGAATATACTTACCCCCTATCTCCACGCCCTAAGGGGGTTGCCATACAAAATTTACAAAAATTATGTAAAAGTGCCCACAACTTCTTTAGAGTTGGCCTTAGAGCAATAAAGTGTACGACCGACCCCAATTAGTTAACGCTCCCAAACATATTCCTAGAACATACTTATCCCCTATCTCCTTGCCCTAATGGGGTTGCCATACAAAATTTACAAAAATGATAAAACGCCCACAACTTCTTCAGAGTTGGCCTTAGAGCAATAAAGTGTACGAACGACCCCTATTAGTTTGCCCTCCCAAACATATTCCTAGAATATACTTACCCCCTATCTCCACGCCCTAAGGGGGTTGCCATACAAAATTTACAAAAATTATGTAAAAGTGCCCACAACTTCTTTAGAGTTGGCCTTAGAGCAATAAAGTGTACGACCGACCCCAATTAGTTAACGCTCCCAAACATATTCCTAGAACATACTTATCCCCTATCTCCTTGCCCTAATGGGGTTGCCATACAAAATTTATAAAAATGATAAAATGCCCACAACTTCTTCAGAGTTGGCCTTAGAGCAATAAAGTGTACAACCGACCCCCTTTAATTTGCCCTCCCAAACATATTCCTAAAACATACTTACCCCTTATCTCCACGCCCTAATGGGGTTGCCATACAAAATTTACAAAAATGATAAAACGCCCACAACTTCTTCAGAGTTGGCCTTAGAGCAATAAAGTGTATGACAGACCCCCTTTAATTTGCCCTCCCAAACATATTCCTAGAATAAACTTACCCTCTATCTCAATGTCCTAATAGGGTTGCCATACAAAATTTACAAAAATGATAAAACGCCCACAACTTCTTCAGAGTTGGCCTTAGAGCAATAAAGTGTACGACAGACCCCCTTTAATTTGCCCTCCCAAACATATTCCTAAAACATACTTACCCCTATCTCCACGCCCTAATGGGGTTGCCATACAAAATTTACAAAAATGATAAAACGCCCACAACTTCTTCAGAGTTGGCCTTAGAGCAATAAAGTGTACGACAGAGTTCCTTTAATTTGCCCTCCCAAACATATTCCTAGAATATACTTACCCTCTATCTCCACGTCCTAATAGGGTTGCCATACAAAATTTACAAAAATGATAAAACGCCCACAACTTCTTCAGAGTTGGCCTTAGAGCAATAAAGTGTACGACAGACCCCCTTTAATTTGCCCTCCCAAACATATTCCTAAACATACTTACCCTCTATCTCCACGTCCTAATAGGGTTGCCATACAAAATTTACAAAAATGATAAAACGCCCACAACTTCTTCAGAGTTGGCCTTAGAGCAATAAAGTGTACGACAGACCCCCTTTAATTTGCCCTCCCAAACATATTCCTAGAACATACTTACCCCCTATCTCCACGCCCTAAGGGGGTTGCCATACAAAATTTACAAAAATTATGTAAAAGTGCCCACAACTTCTTTAGAGTTGGCCTTAGAGCAATAAAGTGTACGACCGACCCCTATTAGTTTCTTCTCTTAAGCATATTCCTAGAACATACTTACCCCCTATCTCCACGCCCTAACAGGGTTGCCATACAAAATTTACAAAAATGTTAAAACGCCCACAACTTCTTCAGAGTTGGCCTCAGAGCAATAAAGTGTACGACAGGCCCCCTTTAATTTGCCCTAGCAAACATATTCCTAGAATATACTTACCCTCTATGTCCACGTCCTAATAGGGTTGCCATACAAAATTTACAAAAATGATAAAACGCCCACAACTTCTTCAGAGTTGGCCTTAGAGCAATAAAGTGTACGACAGACCCCCTTTAATTTGCCCTCCCAAACATATTCCTAAAACATACTTACCCCCTATCTCCACGCCCTAATGGGGTTGCCATACAAAATTTACAAAAATGATAAAACGCCCACAACTTCTTCAGAGTTGGCCTTAGAGCAATAAAGTGTACGACAGACCCCCTTTAATTTGCCCTCTCAAACATATTCCTAGAATATACTTACCCTCTATCTCCACGCCCTTATGGGGTTGCCATACAAGATTTACAAAAATGATAAAATGCCCACAACTTCTTCAGAGTTGGCCTTAGAGCAATAAAGTGTACGACAGACTTCTTTAGTTTGCCCTCCCAAACATATTCCTAGAATATACTTACCGTCTATCTCCACGCCCTAAGGGGGCTGCCATACAAAATTTACAGAAATTATGTAAAAATGCCCACAACTTCTTTAGAGTTGGCCTTAGAGCAATAAAGTGTACAACCGAACCCTATTAGTTTGCCCTCCCAAACATATTCCTAGAACATACTTACCCCCTATCTCCACGCCCTTATGGGGTTGCCATACAAAATTTACAAGGGGGCTGCCATACAAAATTTACAAAAATTATGTATAAATGCCCACAACTTCTTTAGAGTTGGCCTTAGAGCAATAAAGTGTACAACCGACCCCTATTAGTTTGCCCTCCCAAACATATTCCTAAAACATACTTACCCCCTATCTCCACGCCCTTATGGGGTTGCCATACAAAATTTACAAAAATGATAAAATGCATAAACATCTTCTTCACAGTTGGGCTTAGAGCAATAAAGTGTACGACCGACCCCCATTAGTTTGCCCTCCCAAACATATTCTTAGAACATACTTACCCCCTATCTCCACGCGTTAATGGGGTTGCCATACAAAATTTACAAAAATTATGTAAAAATGCCCACAACTTCTTTAGAATTGGCCTTAGAGCAATAAAGTGTACGACCGACCCCTATTAGTTTCTTCTCCCAAACATATTCCTAGAACATACTTACCACCTATCTCCACGCCCTAAGGGGGTTGCCATACAAAATTTACAAAAATGATATTAAAATGCCCACAACTTCTTCAGAGTTGGCCTTATAGCAATAAAGTGTACGACCGACCCCTATTAGTTTGCCCTCCCAAACATATTCCTAGAACATACTTACCCCCTATATCCACGCCCTAAGGGGGTTGCCAAACAAAATTTACAAAAATTATGTAAAAATGCCCACAACTTCTTTAGAGTGTGCCTTAGAGCAATAAAGTGTAGACCGACCCCCATTAGTTTGCCCTCCCAAACATATTCCTAGAACATACTTACCCCCTATCTCCACGCCCTAAGGGGGTGTCCATACAAAATTTACAAAAATTATGTAAAAGTGCCCACAACTTCTTTAGAGTTGGCCTTAGAGCAATAAAGTGTACGACAGACCCCCTTTAATTTGTCCTCCCAAACATATTCCTAGAATATACTTACCCTCTTTCTCCACGTCCTAATGGGGTTGCCATACAAAATTTATAAAAATGATAAAATGCCCACAACTTCTTCAGAGTTGGCCTTAGAGCAATAAAGTGTACAACCGACCCCCATTAGTTTGTTCTCCGAAACATATTTCTAGATCATACTTACCCCCTATCTCCACGCCCTAAGGGGGTTGTCATAGAAAATTTACAAAAATTATGTAAAAATGCCCACAACTTCTTCAGAGTTGGCCTTAGAGCAATAAAGTGTACGACCGACCCCCTTTAGTTTGCCCTCCCAAACATATTCCTAGAATATACTTACCCTCTATCTCCACGCCCTAAGGGGGCTGCCATACAAAATTTACAAAAATTATGTAAAAATGCCCACAACTTCTTTAGAGTTGGCCTTAGAGCAATAAAGTGTACAACCGACCCCTATTAGTTTGCCCTCCCAAACATATTCCTAGAACATACTTACCCCCTATCTCCACGCCCTTATGGGGTTGCCATACAAAATTTACAAAAATGATAAAATGCCCACATCTTCTTCACAGTTGGGCTTAGAGCAATAAAGTGTACGACCGACCCCTTATTAGTTTGCCCTCCCAAACATATTCTTAGAACATACTTACCCCCTATCTCCACGCGTTAATGGGGTTTCCATACAAAATTTACAAAAATGATAAAATGCCCACAACTTCTTCAGAGTTGGCCTTAGAACAATAAAGTGTACGACCGACCCCCATTAGTTTGTTCTCCGAAACATATTTCTAGAACATACTTACCCCCTATCTCCACGCCCTAAGGGGGTTGCCATAGAAAATTTCCAAAAATTATGTAAAAATGCCCACAACTTCTTCAGAGTTGGCCTTAGAGCAATAAAGTGTACGACCGACCCCTATTAGTTTCTTCTCCCAAACATATTACTAGAACATACTTACCCCTTATCTCCACGCCCTAATGGGGTTGCCATACGAAATTTACAAAAATGATAAAATGCCCACAACTTCTTCTTGGTGGCCTTAGAGCAATAAAGTGTACGACCGACCCCTATTAGTTTGCCCTCCCAAACATATTCCTGGAACATACTTACCCCCTATCTCCACGCCCTAATGGGGTTGCCATACAAAATTTACAAAAATGATAAAATGCCCACAACTTCTTCAGAGCTGGCTTTAGAGCAATAAAGTGTACGACCGACCCCCATTAGTTTGCCCTCCCAAACATATTCTTAGAAAGTGTACGACCGACCCCTAGTAGTTTCTTCTCCCAAACATATTCCTAGAACACACTTACCCCTATCTCCACGCCCTAATGGGGTTGCCATACAAAATTTACAAAAATGATAAAATGCCCACAACTTCTTCAGAGTTGGCCTTAGAGCAATAAAGTGAACGACCGACCCCCATTAGTTTGCCCTCATAAACATATTCCTAGAATATACTTACCCCCTATATCCACGCCCTAAGGGGGTTTCCATACAAAATTTACAAAAATTATGTAAAAATGCCCACAACTTCTTTAGAATTGGCCTTAGAGCAATAAAGTGTACGACCGACCCCCATTAGTTTGCCCTCCCAAACATATTCCTAGAATATACTTACCCTCCATTTCCACGCCTTTAGGGGGTTGCCATACAAAATTTACAAAAATGATATGAAAATGCCCACAACTTCTTTAGAGTTGGCCGTAGAGCCTATTTAAAAATTAGAAATATTTCATAAGTAAAAAAATGGTTAAATATAAAAAGTTTGGGATTGCGAAAGGTCAATGTGAAGTGTATATAAGATTCGGCACAGCCGAATATAGCGCTCTTACTTGTTTAATATCAAAGTACGACGAAATTTAAATTTACAAACACATTGATAGCTTGCCTCTTTTTAAAAGCTCAAGAATTCAATTATGGCCAATATTTGTACGCATAGTTAATATAAAAAACATCTCCATAATTCCTGTAGGCATTTATCTTGCAAAAGCTTAACCTAATAATATATTTAAATACTTGTCTGAATTTGTTTCTGAGATAAGAAATCTTCTTTAAATAGTTTTGAATTGGAAAATATTACCATTAAGGTGAAAATCGGAGCAGTTGTTCGTGACTCGCCAGCAAAGGCTTTTATTTTGTGGGATTGTTGGGCACACATCTTCCAATGAATGCGCCAAATTTATTCAAGTGTCAAGCAAAATTGAAAATATTCTCACATATTATTCATAACCCAGTGAGCTTATTAATGATATTGACTTTTAAAAGCGTAAGTATTTAAGTCATCATAAGAAACAGTTTTTTTACCCTGAGAAAACTCCACTTGAAAACTTAGAAGTGAACAAGATTTCTCAGGTGTCACTTGATGCTATGCATCTTGTGGACTTACGGGTAGTGCCAAAAATTATTTTCAGTCATTTAGAATCCTTTAAGACAATTCAAAAGGTATTGTACGTTTTTTCAAAAAAATTTGATGAAATTTTAAATTGGAAGGCAACTGAATTTTGTCAGATCTTATTATACACCGGTATTTATTCTAAAACAAAATCCTTAGTGAAATATATTATGTATTTCTACTGTTGCATTTTTAATCCAGGTTATTTTACATGCAAAAAAAAAAATGAAAATTAATGTTAAGGTGGCACAAAATTTGTTACATTGTTCAGAAATTTAAAACAAACGATTCCATTTCTCTACAAACCAAACTAATAGCATATTGTTCAAAAATAAAAAACATGTTATTGGAAATAGATTTTAAAAATAAAACAAGTTTTTTCCATAACCCAATTGATTCAATGGAGCTAGGAATTAGTTTAGTTGATTACGTTTCATTTCAAAAAGAAGAGCAGAACCTGTACCTCGTTTATATAATTTGCGAGCAGTTTTCACAACGAGAAATATTTTCAGATTACAATAGTTACCCAGTTATTAACAGTGTGATACATATAATTTTAAAATAATGCATATTAAAATTAAACGAAAATTATTTTCTTTTGTGATACATTCTGTCGTCGACAGGGCAACTGTAAATTTCTCGACTAAAGAACTACTCTCATACAATACAAATCGAGGCACTGGTTACAGAAATAGAAAACAAATAACTTTGTCTTCTTCTTCTTTGAGGAAAAGAAATACTGCTCCGCGCTCTTTATAGACGTCTCTCAAGCGTTCGACAAAGTATGGCATGAAGGCCTGTTAAACAAATTAAAGCTCAACCTTCCATCTAAAATTTTCAACCTTTTAGAAAAATACATAACCGGCTGACAATTTATGATTAAAGAAGTAAACCAAATAATTTTTTCTCAACCAATAGGGGCTGGTGTACCTCAAGAAAGTATACTAGGTCCAATTCTGTACTTGCTTTACACAGCACATTTGCTGATGATACCGCCTTTCTCAGTATTCATAAAGACCCTAAAAAGGCCTCAAAACAACTTCAACACCACGTATCCCAAGTAGAAAAATGGGCAAAGTTGTGGGGAGTAAAAATAAATGAACAAAAATTCACCCACGTTACTTTTACGTTACGCAAGGAAACGTGCCCCCCAATTCTTATTAACAACCATACGGTGCCTCAACGAATTGAGACGAAATAACTTGGCATTCACCTGCATCGCCGCCTCACATGGAAGTCATATATAGATGCGAAGTTGACACAGATGAAACTTAAAACGGCCCAAATCCACTGGCTAATTGGTAGAAACTCTGTGCTACGTCTTGATTGTAAACTTTTACTTTACAACTCAATTTTGAAACCAATTTAGTGCTACGGGATACAATTAAAGGGCACTGCTTCCGCCTCCAACATTGAAAAAATTCAACGCCGTCAAAATAAAATCCCAAGAATGATAACTGGTGCTCCTTGGTACATTAAAAACAGCAACATCCACAAAGATCTGCAAGTTCCACTAGGTCAATGCACTGCCGTAAATTGATGATTTATACCAAATTTGGCAGTTAACTTTCTGAACTCCGATGACTTGAACTGGCTACCGTTATCGGTAACAATGGTCTCTGGTACCACATAACAATTTAAAATTTCATTGTTAATATACTAAACTATCGTCTTAGCTACAAATTTTCTTAATGGTTTTAAAAATGTAAACTTTGTAAAATGGTCTAAAATAATCAATATTCCTATATTCTTTCTTTGTTCGAGAAAACGGTCCAATTAGATCTATGTACAACCTCTGGAAAGGCCTTTCGGTCTCAACCATTGCACCCATAGTTGGTTTGAGTTTCATGGTGCGAGGTTTAGAAGTTTTACAGGTAGAACAATTTAAACGTAATTCTTAATATCAACAATAGGCCAAAAAAAATTGTCTGACTCGATGTACAGTTTTGGCTATTCCACCATGGCTGGCGATAGATACATCATGCGCTGCATATATCACATCTTGTCGGAGCTCTTCAGGAACAAACAGCTTCCAACATTCCGACTCATCCCCCCTACCATCTGAAAAACTTGTCCTTTTGTAAACGTATTTATCTAACACCTTATAATCCGGAAGTGCAGATTTCATAAATTCTTCCCTCATACGGCTGTATTATGCACTATTGAAAGCCATGGAACTAAGATCTATAGATGGCAGCGTTTCAAGTTCTATCTCTTTAACATATGTTTCGCTTTCAAACGCCCGCGACAACGCATCTGGCATCTTATTGTCTTTACCCTTTCGATGTTCTATGGTGCAGTCGAATCCCTGTAATTTTGGAGCCCATCTGGCCAATCTACCAGTAAGATCCTTTTGTCTCATAAGCCACTTAAGGCTGGCGTGGTCAATGATGACTTTAAATTCATGGCCTTCAATGCATGCTCTTAATTTTTTGATGGCCAATATAACTGCTAAAAACTCAAGCTCCGTAATTGCATAGTTTCTTTGGGCTTTGTTTAGTTTTTGTGACATGTACGCAATCGGCTTTTCATTTCCCTCTACATTAAGTTGAGCTAAAACAGCTCCGACACCAAACATACTTGCATCGAACTGAAGAATAAATGGCTTATTAAAATCATCATGTACCAAAATTGGAGCTACAGTCAACCTATTTTTCACTAGCTTGAACGACTTTTGTGCATCCTCTGTCCATACAAATGCTTTACGTTTTGTTAATAACTCTGTCATTGGAAAGGTCACTGTCGCGAAATCGTCAATAAAACGACGGTACCACCCAACCATCCCAAGGAAATGTCTTAGTTGTCGAACTGTTTTTGGGACCGGAAATTGAGCAATGGCTCTCACTTTTTCGGGATCAACTTTCATTGACCCTTCTCCTATAATATACCCCAGATATTGTACTTGTCGAATACAAAAACTGCTCTTTCTGACATTAATTGTCAAGTTAGCTCTCCGAAGATTTGTCGCCACCTCCTTTAAGTGCTCCATGTGTTCGTCAAAGTGCTCCGAAATGATCAATAAGTCGTCAAGGTATACGAAGACATTTGTCTTTAAGTCCACCAATCTGCACATTGTCTGTGGAGCGTTGCACAATCCAAACGGCATCCCTGTAAACTGGTACAAAGGTCGATTAAAGATGGTGAACGATGTCTTAAGTCTAGAGGATTCATCCAGTTTAATTTGCCAAAAGGCATCTTTCAAATACACTTCGGATATGTAATAAATTGGAGGAAGCCTCGAAATTAGTCCGTCGATGTTCAGAATCGGGTAGGCGTCTTTGGTCGTAACAGAATTTAATTTCCGGCTGTCCAAGCAAAATTGCACTTTCCCTGGTTTTACAATTAAAACCCCAGGTGATGACCGGCATTCCTCAATAACACCTAATTTAAGCATTCTGTCTATCTCGCGCGCAGGAGAAATGGGGTAATACCTTTGCTTGATCGGAGGTGAAGCACCAGTGTCAATATTGTGTTCCAGCAAGGTAGTGCATCCTAAACCATCCCGCTCAAAATTAGGAAAACAATCAATTATTTTTTCCAATTGTCTCTGTCAATGGTATTTTGTCAGCATCTTTTTCAGAAGAAATTTCATTTAGTGTCACAATCTGGATATGAAATTTTTCCCAAAACTCCATCCCACAAATTAATTCCTGGGTTATCGACGATATTAATAAAAACTCAATAGTCCTTAATTGGCCATTATAACAAATGTCTAATGCAATAGCTCCTAACACACTTTGTCGTTTTCCATCAGCGGTTTTGACATATCCGATACCTCGCTTATAACTTTTTGTTTCAATAATTTCTGCACATAAACCACCACCGATGACGCTAGTATTTGCACCGCTATCTAACAATGCAAAGCGAAGTTGACCCCTCACGTTTAGTTGAATATATGGCCTATTATCGTTATCCTTATTAACCAGTGAGGAAACTACACATTTGCCTAACCGCTTTCTATGTTCAAAGTATCTCCTTATTCGTCTTGATGATCTACTCTGTTTTTGTTCAACATTTGAATTATTAAAAATTCTATCTCTTGCTCGATTGTATTCCTCTAGACGGATGTGAAAAGGTCGCTGTAACGGGTGTAAATTTGGCACTTTAAAATGTATCGTTTGGGATAAATTTGTTTTAGCAGGTAATTTCGTCGCCTCCGATAATTTTGTCGTAGCAAGTAAATTCGTCACCGCAGCTAAGGGTGACTGATGACATTCATTGTCTGAATTTTGAAAAATCTCTACCCTTCTCATCTATTTTCGTTGTGGTTGTTCGTTCTTTACCAGACAAACATCCTTCGAGAAGTTTTCCTGACTTTGGGAACATTTTTCACAATTTGGTTTATAAATATTCTTTTCTCCACAACCATAACAGAATATAGTTCGTGGCTCTACACAGTCAATAAAAGTGTGACCTACTTTATCACAGTTCCAGCATCTTCCAGTCCGAATAATAAAGCAAATCTCTATTCCATTTTCCTTTCGGTTTGTCGGAGTATCCTCCGCAGTCATTTCGGACAAATAAGCCTTATTGTGTGGACGTTTGTTAAGATTTGTTGACATGGTATCCTTAAAAAATTTTTCGTGTCGTCTTACTGCGCGTCGCAATTGTGCCATTCGATATATTTCAAGATTTGCCTTACTTCAGGCCTTAAATTGCGCTGTACAATTTTACAAAGCTCTTGTTCGGAAAATGGATTTTTTAATCTATCGCACAAAACCATCACAGCGTCACAATATTCGTCGAACGTCTCATTAGGTTTTTGTCTTCTACGTAAAATGTCGTCTTTTATGTCAAAATCAGTATGATAGTCTTTAAACTGTCTTTTTAAAGCGTCGCATATATCGTCCCAGTCCATAACGTCACAGGTACGATGATAACGCCAAAACCATTTTAATGCCTTGCCCTCAAATAATATATGGGCGTGTTTGCATAGTAATCCGAAATCCCCATTCAAGTTGACTTTAGTGAGTGTATTTACTCGATAAATAAATTCGTCCACCGTAAATTCCGTGGTATCACCTGTAAAACAAATACGCCAATTTCTAATTGAATTTAAAGATCTTTCTGCGTTTTTGTCGATATCTCTGTCCGAGGTTCTGCAACCGGGGTTCCACTGACTTTTTTGGTCACTGTCATAAGAATCTCTTCGTTCTGTCCGCCTTTGGTGTCTCTCCTGTCCACCTGGTTTTTCAGCATTAGACCTCAAATCGCGAAGCCCCTCTAATACCAATCCAGACATTTCCTCTCTAAACCTAAGTAAGGACTCATTCACAATCCTAAGAACATGACCAATACTAACATCTTCTTGCGTCCTCTCTGCTTCCCTGCGTAGTTGCTGTCGAGTTTTGGGTCTACCAAACGGAGCTGTTAATAATTGCCCATCGCCTCCAGCTTGTCCATCTACTGCCATCGAAGCATCCGCATTATCCTGCTCTACTGCTAGTGGAATGCTTTCGCAACTACGAACTAATGGCATTCTTGTTTGCTTTAGCAAATTAAATACCAACTGTAAAGTATTGCAATTTATTTGCTTGAATCGATAACCCCCAAAAGTGCCGAACGCAAATATAAAAATTATTAACAGACAATAACAACAAATTATATAATTAATAACACGAAAACAAAGTAGTTGTAGCCTTTAAAAGGCTTCAAATTAGCACAAAAAAATATATACATATATATTTATATAATTAACTTTAATCTCGTTGCTGAAAATAATTAATGTAGCCTTTGATTATTTAATATACAAGTAAACTACTCGGCGAAAAATTTAAGTATGGGAATAAAAAAAAATAACAACAATATGCCATCTGCAGGCACAGTACTTCGAAAATTTCAATGCCCCAGTACATAACAACCAAAAATGAATATATAAAAATAACCTCGAAATGTATTTTTGTTAGACATCACAATACGCAGAGGGAGAAAAGACAGGAAACCAAAAAAAAAAAAAAAATATTACGAACACAGTGTGACTTAAGCTCGTAGGAATCCTTTGACAAAAGCCATAGGATTATATTCCAGATCCATTTCGTGTCAAATATTCGTAAATACCAATAAATTCTTCATGGCAGGAGAGTAGCCGAATTTATTCTAATTACTCGAAGTCTTCACCACCAAAAATCCCATTTGTAACAGAAAAGTAAAAAGGCAAACGAAAAAAAAGGTGGTTACTAGCTATACGATGATTGGACCGATACTTACCAGCACAACTTCTCTAGTACAAACTCATAACCTAACAGCTATTAGCCCAATACTTATTAAGCCGGGAATTGTACATCATATAAATAATTAACAATTCAATCCACAGTAACAAGTGCCGCAACTACTATCAAAAATAAAAGGGGAGGGGAAAGAAAACAACAAAAATAACATCAAACCATCACCCACAAAGAACTCAGAGCCCTCAGCATCTAGCTGTTACTGCACCAAAAAAAATTCTATTCTTTCGAAAGCTGAGGCCCCACGTTGGGCGCCAAAAATCTCTGTAACGATTCATTGAATTGCGATATATCTCTTTGGGAATTGGCTACCTACAAATTCGGCCGTGCTCGTCGTTGGGGGGTCTATGGGATTCCCAAATACGTTGAAAAGGTAACTGAAGCGTTATCTAAGACTTTACTTCAGGTAGCACTCTGGAAATTGACTTGATTCACACAAACAAAAATGGGGGTTAAACAAATTATAAATAAATTATAATAAATAATAAAGCTAACAGCGACTGTTGATGTTAAGGGTGTAGCCTAGGATGGAAGTTGCTACACCAATACCGATTCCCACCCATCCATACTGACCTATTGAAAATTGGTGGTCAGCCCACTACAAAAAAAAGAAGAAAAATCTAAATATTAATTTACCCCATACTCCAATCTTCACCTTTCACCATGTATGATTCCATTCTAATATATCAAATTAATTTTATATATAGAAATCAATATTTATTTAACAAATTTTAAAAACTATGAAGAGGATGAGAAAAAAAAATTTAAACTAAAACATAACTTATCTTTGGTCAAAAGTATTAGTTTGGATGTATGTATTTATATAACCAGAAAAAATAAAACAAAGATATGGATATATAATAATCATATCACAACTTACTTCTTTTAAAATCCCCCAAAGTCTGCTGGCGCCAGATGACCGTCGGTCGTTGCGTATTTGTTTCCTTTGTTTTTTTCTTTTAGTGTAAAATAAATTATATATATAAACCAAACTTAAGGAAAGGTGACTGGAGCGTTTATGTTTGCATGTTTATATTAGGTTCTGCGTGTTTGTATGTATGAGAATGGGTGTATGTATGTGTGAGGGTGGGTATATAAGTGTGGTAGGTATCTAAATTTTTACGTCTACATTAAACTAAGGTTATATAATATTAAAAATTCTAAAAACAAAATTTACTAAATTAAAGACTTTAAAATGAAACAATTTAATTATTCTCAACAAATCCAGAGATTACGACGGGTACATTTCCTGTGAATGATAGCAAGTTTTTAAATTAAGTATATCCGGATAGCCAACCTTTTAAATAATTTTGTCCCACGGGACAAAGACCGTACACGATAACGACAAACTTTAACTTAAAAAGGGTAACTAAGCTAACTTAGAAGTGTTTTCTTTTTTTTCCGTAACCGGGGTTAAGATTAATAACACTTTCGCCAACTATCGTTGGTCAACACTGGGCACTGACGT
Organism: Melanophora roralis; assembly: GCA_963583895.1. Taxonomy (NCBI): domain Eukaryota; kingdom Metazoa; phylum Arthropoda; class Insecta; order Diptera; family Rhinophoridae; genus Melanophora; species Melanophora roralis. Next base: position 16,984,509 of record OY757192.1, on the reverse strand, counting down.
TTTATTCTTTTGAAAGATTGTTGGACTGCTGACTTCGGACCTGAGCTGGAAGTTAGGTGACTGAAGTTCAATACGGTAAGGTCCTTTAAGGCCAAGGATAGATATTTCCGTCCCCGCCACCGGAATCGGCCAAAAGTTGCCTAAAGATAAATGTAAAACCAACCTCGTATTCTTTCCGCTATCTGCTCAGACGTTGCTCTAAAAAAAATTATCTTCAGACAAGAAACAAAAATTTCCATTCTGCCTACACAATCCTGCGACTTTTTCCTTTTAATAATCACTAAGACAAACCTTGTCTAAATCTCTAACGATAAAACCAACCGTTCACTTCAAGAACTATATTTAGTTAAAGATATTTTATGTAAAAAAACCTTGTAAACATTTTTTAAAGTAGAATATTTCTACACCCGGCAAAAATAGTTCGTACACTTACAATCTAAGCCTGGATAATTTCACACAACCCCCGAAAACAAACGCCCCAGAGCTTCGCCATCACAGCCTGAACCTCAAAAACCTCCGGGGACATACCTTTTGCTACGCGAAAATCGATTACGTCTGGAACTTTATTCTGGTCCGCTGGCCAGTAGGTGTGTTGTCCAGTTGGAATAACGTAAAGCCCAATTTCAGACAAGGCATCATACAAGACACGACCTCTGGGACTAATTAGACAGGCGCCCCGTACGTGTTCTTAGCGTTATAGTCTCCAGCAGCTATGAAGCGGGGACCTAAGGATTTGTAAAAACATTTGTACTGATCCCTCGTTATGGATAATCTAGGCGGACAATAAACTGACGAAATAACTAGTTTATGGAAGAATTCGTCAATGCAGGCGTTTGTTGCTTGGATATAACATTCGGATAGGCCACCCAGCCATTTATTCTTGATTTAAATAATATAGCAGAGCCACTAAAGCATCCTTTGAATCATAAAAATAGATAGATAGATATCATATGAGTCTCGGAAATCAACATGACATCAATTTTATGGTGCATTAAAAAATATTTGAGCTCGTTTTTGTATTGGCGGATGCCGTTAGCGTTCCAGAAACAAACCTTGAGCCAGTTAATGGCCGTTTAAGCATGGCCTGCAAAAGTGTAAACTGCATATTTTGCATTTCGTGCATCATGCCGGCCATTTGCGCCATAATCTGCGTAAATTTTTTGACCATATTGTCAATTACGGCTTCCAGGCTACTAAAATTGGGGCCGGTTGGTTCGCTTGTTGGCATTTCTTGTTGTGTTGTAGGCTGGGTAGACTTACGTGCATTAGGCTGGTTAGACTTTAATGCGGGGGCGTAAGAAACTTGATTTGTAGTTGTTTGGGCTAATGGAGGCATATTTGTAATTGGTATATTTAAAGGCTGGGGAGGGGCAGGAACTATTTTCGGCTTAGTTGAGCGCCTAACTGTGTGGTTTCCACCGCAATTACTGCAATTTTTCGCCCTACGATCATTTTTTTGTTTGTCACACTTGGTTGTATCATGCAGATCACCACACACAACACAAACAGAAGGCTACGTACAATAAGCTTTGGTTTGGCCATATTCTTGGCAGTTCAAACACTGTACGGACCCAGATCGCTTATGTGACACTTCCACTCTACGATGCAAAATGTATTTCAAATCATAAATCAGGTGAGTCTAATATTTCCTTGATTTGACATCACCAGGCTTGAGCTCCACTCGGAAGAGTGGTTGAGGGTATTTTTCCCTGTTTCTTATGTTTGATACATATTTGACTATAAATCCCTTTATGCACAAACTGGTTTTAATTTCCTCCGTGTCAACATTTGAGTCAATACCTGTAATCACTGCTTGGAGCCATTTTCCCTTTTTTATTTGTCACGTGTAAAAGCTTTTGTTTTGTTTTTCAAGTTCAAAAGAGTTTTTTTTTCTTTTAGATAAATGGGAGGTGGCTTAAAAGTCTTTATTTCAGTAGCAGAGGCCTCATTATCCTCTTGCAAAATTGAAAAACGATTTTGCGATAAAGTTGGCTTATCATCGGTTGAGATGCACCTGCCGATTTCGGGCTTCTTTCCCTTTTAAGAACTGTTACGTAGCAGTCCATCCCTACCTGAATCTTAGGTGCAGATGCGGAAATTGAGTTTGATGCGATTTTAGCAGCTGCAGGTTCAACTCCAGAACTTGATAACGATGACCGCGACAAAGATGGTACCTCAGAACTTTTTTTATAATTTTTAAAAATAGATTGGGCTAAGTTAGTACCTGGTTCAGTACAATTATTTAAATTAGGCGCACTTGAACTTAGACTTTTTGTAATTATTTTTGGTCTTGCATTTAAATAGTTTTTATTATATTCAGGGTCTCTAATGTGTTCATTGCTAACACTTGTGGAGCTTAACCCAATGTAAGCATTTCGGCTATCAGGCCCACTGTCACAACGATTACTGTAACTCATTAACAGTTCGCTTTATTTTTATTTAGTTTGTTTTTTTTTCTCACTGATATGTGTGTGTATGTATATCCTTCCTTACTATTTTCATTTTTGTGCGACACGTTCACATTTCTCGGTCTTTCAGACCGATTTCAAGTATTTCTCGGTATCTCAAAACTATTCTAAAAATTTCAAAACCTGTGCAGTTGACATATTTAACAAACTAATCTGAAATAACTGAAGTAGGAAAAAAACAAAATTAAGTTTTTTTTTAGCTCACAGCATCAATTTATATTTCATCACGATACTTTGGAATTTTTGATTTTAGACCAAAAATAAAAATAAAAAAAACAAAACACAACATTTAAAACATTTTGTTTTTCTATTAACATATATCTAAAAGTAAACAAAAAAATAAAATTAATTCAAGAAAAAACAGGAACACTTAAAAAAAATAATTTCAAAATGAGGATATTGGGAAGGTCTTCGTAGTTTTGTCTTTTCCAAAAAAAAGTGAATGTGACTGGATTTAGCATCATGTAAATCTTCAACATCACTTTCCTCATGTTCTTCTTGTTCAGTATCACTGTTTGTTTCATTGACATCAATATTATCTTTGTATTTAGTACCACTTTTCACATCAGAATCTGGATCTGAATCGATTTCGTTCGGAATAGCTCTTATGCGCTCAATATGTGCCATATCTAAAGAAAATCTCACGATAATTAATTCTGAACATAATTCTTTGATAAAATCATATAAACTGGCCGTTAATTGTCCATTTTTATCTAAAAATTACTAATTTAGCAAAACCAACTTACCTGACGAAAATGTAACACTTAACTATAATTCGGTCTCACAGACCGTCTGATTCGCAATCACCGGTACAACACTTCAACTCAAACGCATTTTTTACACTAAACGTTGTATAATGAGATATAATAAAGATACTGAGAGAATGACGGAGTCACCATTTTTTGTTTTCGCGAAATTAACACAAAAGTGATTCATCTGTCTCACAGACCGACGAAATAGTCGGGAAGGATATTAATAAATTCGTTTGCCACTTATTACTTATATCACCTATTACCAATATTACACTCGCGTAGACACGTCCGTACACTACGAGATTAAGAGAGCAACTGATGTTTAACTTTAACAAAAATTATTCACCACATGAATGACCAAAAGTGGTCATGTATGGAATGGTGCGCGTGTAAATTATAAAATATTTATTATACCCTTCACATAAGTGATAAGGGTATACATATATAAGTTTGTCATGCCGTTTGTAATTCCTTTATTATCCATTTGGGACCCCATAAAGTATATATATTCTGGATCCTTAAAGATAGGGAAGCCGATTTAGCGATGTCCGTCTGACCGTCTGTCCGTGTTATGGTTGAAACTTTCTGAAGCCCCCCGATATCGCATAGACCAGAATGTGGTATCAAACTGTCACAGATAGTCGCGAGAAAATCGGTATTGAAATTCAGCAAAATCGCCCGATAAATGACCGAGATATAAGCAAAAAACCACGACTACCTAGGTTTTTTGAGTCTACAACAACAACAAAGAACATACTTTTACATGTAATAATAAAAAAACAACAAAAAAACAACAAAAAAAGAAAAAAACAGAATCAGTCATGTTGATATCATTGAAACACACCCATACATATAACAGCGTTGCCATACAAAGCTTATTTTAAACATTTTTAAAATCGCTCCTACGGCTTCCAGGGTTCTCCTACAAAGATAAAATGTAAGACCGACCCCAATTATTTTTTCCATTCAAACATTTTTGTGGAACATACTTACTCTCTATCTCCAGCCCCTGACATGGTTGCCATACAAAATTTTAAAAAATAAGGTAAAAACCGCTACAACTTCTTCAGAGTTGGCCTTAGAGCAATAAAGTGTACGACCGACCCCCATTGATTTTTTCTCCCAAACATATTCCTAGAATATACTTACCCCCTATCTCCACGCCCTAAGGGGGTTGCCATACAAAATTTACAAAAATGATATGAAAATGCCCACAACTTCTTCAGAGTTGGCCTTAGAGCAATAAAGTGTACGACCGACCCCCATTAATTTCTTCTCCCAAACATATTCCTAGAATATACTTACTCCCTATCTCCACGCCCTGAGGGGGTTGCCATACAAAATTTACAAAAATGATATGAAAATGCCCACAACTTCTTTAGAGTTGGCCTTAGAGCAATAAAGTGTACGACCGACCCCCATTAATTTCTTCTCCCAAACATATTCCTAGAACATACTTACCCCCTATCTCCGCGCCCTAAGGGGGTTGCCATACAAAATTTACAAAAATGATATGAAAATGCCCACAACTTCTTCAGAATTTGCCTTAGAGCAATAAAGTGTACGACCGACCCCCATTAGTTTCTTCTTCCAAACATATTCCTAGAACATACTTACCACCTATCTCCCCGCCCTTATGAGGTTGCCATACAAAATTTACAAAAAAGATAAAATGCCCACAACTTCTTCACAGTTGGCCTAAGAGCAATAAAGTGTACGACCGACCCCTATTAGTTTCTTCTTCCAAACATATTCCTAGAACATACTTACCACCTATCTCCACGCGCTAATGGGGTTGCCATACAAAATTTACAAAAATGATTTAAAAATGCCCACAACTTCTTCAGGTGAAGCACCAGTGTCAATATTGTGTTCCAGCAAGGTAGTGCATCCTAAACCATCCCGCTCAAAATTAGGAAAACAATCAATTATTTTTTCCAATTGTCTCTGTCAATGGAATTTTGTCAGCATCTTTTTCAGAAGAAATTTCATTTAGTGTCACAATCTGGATATGAAATTTTTTCCAAAACTCCATCCCACAAATTAATTCCTGGGTTATCGACGATATTAATAAAAACTCAATAGTCCTTAATTGGCCATTATAACAAATGTCTAATGCAATAGCTCCTAACACACTTTGTCGTTTTCCATCAGCGGTTTTGACATATCCGATACCTCGCTTATAACTTTTTGTTTCAATAATTTCTGCACATAAACCACCACCGATGACGCTAGTATTTGCACCGCTATCTAACAATGCAAAGCGAAGTTGACCCCTCACGTTTAGTTGAATATATGGCCTATTATCGTTATCCTTATTAACCAGTGAAGAAACTACACATTTGCCTAACCGCTTTCTATGTTCAAAGTATCTCCTTATTCGTCTTGATGATCTACTCTGTTTTTGTTCAACATTTGAATTATTAAAAATTCTGTCTCTTGCTCGATTGTATTCCTCTAGACGGATGTGAAAAGGTCGCTGTAACGGGTGTAAATTTGGCACTTTAAAATGTATCGTTTGGGATAAATTTGTTTTAGCAGGTAATTTCGTCGCCTCCGATAATTTTGTCGTAGCAAGTAAATTCGTCACCGCAGCTTAGGGTGACTGATGACATTCATTGTCTGAATTTTGAAAAATCTCTACCCTTCTCATCTATTTTCGTTGTGGTTGTTCGTTCTTTACCAGACAAACATCCTTCGAGAAGTTTCCCTGACTTTGGGAACATTTTTCACAATTTGGTTTATAAATATTCTTTTCTCCACAACCATAACAGAATATAGTTCGTGGCTCTACACAGTCAATATTGTGTGGACGTTTGTTAAGATTTGTTGACATGGTATCCTTAAAAAATTTTTCGTGTCGTCTTACTGCGCGTCGCAATTGTGCCATTCGATATATTTCAAGATTTGCCTTACTTCAGGCCTTAAATTGCGCTGTACAATTTTACAAAGCTCTTGTTCGGAAAATGGATTTTTTAATCTATCGCACAAAACCATCACAGCGTCACAATATTCGTCGAACGTCTCATTAGGTTTTTGTCTTCTACGTAAAATGTCGTCTTTTATGTCAAAATCAGTATGATAGTCTTTAAACTGTCTTTTTAAAGCGTCGCATATATCGTCCCAGTCCATAACGTCACAGGTACGATGATAACGCCAAAACCATTTTAATGCCTTGCCCTCAAATAATATATGGGCGTGTTTGCATACTAATCCGAAATCCCCATTCAAGTTGACTTTAGTGAGTGTATTTACTCGATAAATAAATTCGTCCACCGTAAATTCCGTGGTATCACCTGTAAAACAAATACGCCAATTTCTAATTGAATTTAAAGATCTTTCCGCGTTTTTGTCGATATCTCTGTCCGAGGTTCTGCAACCGGGGTTCCACTGACTTTTTTGGTCACTCTCATAAGAATCTCTTCGTTCTGTCCGCCTTTGGTGTCTCTCCTGTCCACCTGGTTTTTCAGCATTAGACCTCAAATCGCGAAGCCCCTCTAATACCAATCCAGACATTTCCTCTCTAAACCTAAGTAAGGACTCATTCACAATCCTAAGAACATGACCAATACTAACATCTTCTTGCGTCCTCTCTGCTTCCCTGCGTAGTTGCTGTCCAGTTTTGGGTCTACCAAACGGAGCTGTTAATAATTGCCCATCGCCTCCAGCTTGTCCATCTACTGCCATCGAAGCATCCGCATTATCCTGCTCTACTGCTAGTGGAATGCTTTCGCAACTACGAACTAATGGCATTCTTGTTTGCTTTAGCAAATTAAATACCAACTGTAAAGTATTGCAATTTATTTGCTTGAATCGATAACCCCCAAAAGTGCCGAACGCAAATATAAAAATTATTAACAGACAATAACAACAAATTATATAATTAATAACACGAAAACAAAGTAATTGTAGCCTTTAAAAGGCTTCAAATTAGCACAAAAAAATATATACATATATATTTATATAATTAACTTTAATCTCGTTGCTGAAAATAATTAATGTAGCCTTTGATTATTTAATATACAAGTAAACTACTTGGCGAAAAATTTAAGTATGGGAATAAAAAAAAATAACAACAATATGCCATCTGCAGGCACAGTACTTCGAAAATTTCAATGCCCCAGTACATAACAACCAAAAATGAATATATAAAAATAACCTCGAAATGTATTTTTGTTAGACATCACAATACGCTAAGGGAGAAAAGACAGGAAACAAAAAAAAAAAAAAAAATATTACGAACACAGTGTGACTTAAGCTCGTAGGAATCCTTTGACAAAAGCCATAGGATTATATTCCAGATACATTTCGTGTCAAATATTCGTAAATAGCAATAAATTCTTCATGGCAGGAGAGTAGCCGAATTTATTCTAATTACTTGAAGTCTTCACCACCAAAAATCCCATTTGTAACAGAAAAGTAAAAAGGCAAACGAAAAAAAAGGTGGTTACTAGCTATACGATGATTGGACCGATACTTACCAGCACAACTTCTCTAGTACAAACTCATAACCTAACAGCTATTAGCCCAATACTTATTAAGCCGGGAATTGTACATCATATAAATAATTAACAATTCAATCCACAGTAACAAGTGCCGCAACTACTATCAAAAATAAAAGGGGAGGGGAAAGAAAACAACAAAAATAACATCAAACCATCACCCACAAAGAATTCAGAGCCCTCAGCATCTAGCTGTTACTGCACCAAAAAAAATCCTATTCTTTCGAAAGCTGAGGCCCCACGTTGGGCGCCAAAAATCTCTGTAACGATTCATTGAATTGTGATATATCTCTTTGGGAATTGGCTACCTACAAATTCGGCCGTGCTCGTCGTTGGGGGGCTATGGGATTCCCAAATACGTTGAAAAGGTAACTGAAGCGTTATCTAAGACTTTACTTCAGGTAGCACTCTGGAAATTGACTTGATTCACACAAACAAAAATGGGGGTTTAACAAATTATAAATAAATTATAATAAATAATAAAGCTAACAGCGACTGTTGATGTTAAGGGTGTAGCCTAGGATGGAAGTTGCTACACCAATACCGATTCCCACCCATCCATACTGACCTATTGAAAATTGGTGGTCAGCCCACTACAAAAAAAAAGAAGAAAAATCTAAATATTAATTTACCCCATACTCCAATCTTCACCTTTCACCATGTATGATTCCATTCTAATATATCAAATTAATTTTATATATAGAAATCAATATTTATTTAACAAATTTTAAAAACTATGAAGAGGATGAGAAAAAAAAAATTAAACTAAAACATAACTTATCTTTGGTCAAAAGTATTAGTTTGGATGTATGTATTTATATAACCAGAAAAAATAAAACAAAGATATGGATATATAATAATCATATCACAACTTACTTCTTTTAAAATCCCCCAAAGTCTGCTGGCGCCAGATGACCGTCGGTCGTTGCGTATTTGTTTCCTTTGTTTTTTTCTTTTAGTGTAAAAAAAATTATATATAGAAACCAAACTTAAGGAAAGGTGACTGGAGCGTTTATGTTTGCATGTTTATATTAGGTTCTGCGTGTTTGTATGTATGAGAATGGGTGTATGTATGTGTGAGGGTGGGTATATAAGTGTGGTAGGTATCTAAATTTTTACGTCTAAATTAAACTAAGGTTATATAATATTAAAAATTCTAAAAACAAAATTTACTAAATTAAAGACTTTAAAATGAAACAATTTAATTATTCTCAACAAATCCAGAGATTACGACGGGTACATTTCCTGTGAATGATAGCAAGTTTTTAAATTAAGTATATCCGGATAGCCAACCTTTTAAATAATTTTGTCCCACGGGACAAAGACCGTACACGATAACGACAAACTTTAACTTAAAAAGGGTAACTAAGCTAACTTAGAAGTGTTTTCTTTTTTTTCCGTAACCGGGGTTAAGATTAATAACACTTTCGCCAACTATCGTTGGTCAACACTGGGCACTGACGTTTTATTCTTTTGAAAGATTGTTGGACTGCTGACTTCGGACCTGAGCTGGAAGTTAGGTGACTGAAGTTCAATACGGTAAGGTCCTTTAAGGCCAAGGATAGATATTTCCGTCCCCGCCACCGGAATCGGCCAAAAGTTGCCTAAAGATGAATGTAAAACCAACCTCGTATTCTTTCCGCTATCTGCTCAGACGTTGCTCTAAAAAAAAATTATCTTCAGACAAGAAACAAAAATTTCCATTCTGCCTACACAATCCTGCGACTTTTTCCTTTTAATAATCACTAAGACAAACCTTGTCTAAATCTCTAACGATAAAACCAACCGTTCACTTCAAGAACTATATTTAGTTAAAGATATTTTATGTAAAAAAACCTTGTAAACATTTTTTAAAGTAGAATATTTCTACACCCGGCAAAAATAGTTCGTACACTTACAATCTAAGCCTGGATAATTTCACACAACCCCCGAAAACAAACGCCCCAGAGCTTCGCCATCACAGCCTGAACCTCAAAAACCTCCGGGGACATACCTTTTGCTACGCGAAAATCGATTACGTCTGGAACTTTATTCTGGTCCGTGGCCAGTAGGTATGTTGTCCAGTTGGAATAACGTAAAGCCCAATTTCAGACAAGGCATCATACAAGACACGACCTCTGGGACTAATTAGACAGGCGCCCCGTACGTGTTCTTAGCGTTATAGTCTCCAGCAGCTATGAAGCGGGGACCTAAGGATTTGTAAAAACATTTGTACTGATCCCTCGTTATGGATAATCTAGGCGGACAATAAACTGACGAAATAACTAGTTTATGGAAGAATTCGTCAATGCAGGCGTTTGTTGCTTGGATATAACATTCGGATAGGCCACCCAGCCATTTATTATTGATTTAAATAATATAGCAGAGCCACTAAAGCATCCTTTGAATCATAAAAATAGATAGATAGATATCATATGAGTCTCGGAAATCAACATGACATCAATTTTATGGTGCATTAAAAAATATTTGAGCTCGTTTTTGTATTGGCGGATGCCGTTAGCGTTCCAGAAACAAACCTTGAGCCAGTTAATGGCCGTTTAAGCATGGCCTGCAAAAGTGTAAACTGCATATTTTGCATTTCGTGCATCATGCCGGCCATTTGCGCCATAATCTGCGTAAATTTTTTGACCATATTGTCAATTACGGCTTCCAGGCTACTAAAATTGGGGCCGGTTGGTTCGCTTGTTGGCATTTCTTGTTGTGTTGTAGGCTGGGTAGACTTACGTGCATTAGGCTGGTTAGACTTTAATGCGGGGGCGTAAGAAACTTGATTTGTAGTTGTTTGGGCTAATGGAGGCATATTTGTAATTGGTATATTTAAAGGCTGGGGAGGGGCAGGAACTATTTTCGGCTTAATTGAGCGCCTAACTGTGTGGTTTCCACCGCAATTACTGCAATTTTTCGCCCTACGATCATTTTTTTGTTTGTCACACTTGGTTGTATCATGCAGATCACCACACACAACACAAACAGAAGGCTACGTACAATAAGCTTTGGTTTGGCCATATTCTTGGCAGTTCAAACACTGTACGGACCCAGATCGCTTATGTGACACTTCCACTCTACGATGCAAAATGTATTTCAAATCATAAATCAGGTGAGTCTAATTTTTCCTTGATTTGACATCACCAGGCTTGAGCTCCACTCGGAAGAGTGGTTGAGGGTATTTTTCCCTGTTTCTTATGTTTGATACATATTTGACTATAAATCCCTTTATGCACAAACTGGTTTTAATTTCCTCCGTGTCAACATTTGAGTCAATACCTGTAATCACTGCTTGGAGCCATTTTCCCTTTTTTATTTGTCACGTGTAAAAGCTTTTGTTTTGTTTTTCAAGTTCAAAAGAGTTTTTTTTCTTTTAGATAAATGGGAGGTGGCTTAAAAGTCTTTATTTCAGTAGCAGAGGCCTCATTATCCTCTTGCAAAATTGAAAAACGATTTTGCGATAAAGTTGGCTTATCATCGGTTGAGATGCACCTGCCGATTTCGGGCTTCTTTCCCTTTTAAGAACTGTTACGTAGCAGTCCATCCCTACCTGAATCTTAGGTGCAGATGCGGAAATTGAGTTTGATGCGATTTTAGCAGCTGCAGGTTCAACTCCAGAACTTGATAACGATGACCGCGACAAAGATGGTACCTCAGAACTTTTTTTATAATTTTTAAAAATAGATTGGGCTAAGTTAGTACCTGGTTCAGTACAATTATTTAAATTAGGCGCACTTGAACTTAGACTTTTTGTAATTATTTTTGGTCTTGCATTTAAATAGTTTTTATTATATTCAGGGTCTCTAATGTGTTCATTGCTAACACTTGTGGAGCTTAACCCAATGTAAGCATTTCGGCTATCAGGCTAACAGTTCGCTTTATTTTTATTTAGTTTGTTTTTTTTTCTCACTGATATGTGTGTGTATGTATATCCTTCCTTACTATTTTCATTTTTGTGCGACACGTTCACATTTCTCGGTCTTTCAGACCGATTTCAAGTATTTCTCGGTATCTCAAAACTATTCTAAAAATTTCAAAACCTGTGCAGTTGACATATTTAACAAACTAATCTGAAATAACTGAAGTAGGAAAAAAACAAAATTAAGTTTTTTTTTAGCTCACAGCATCAATTTATATTTCATCACGATACTTTGGCATTTTTGATTTTAGACCAAAAATAAAAATAAAAAAACCAAAACACAACATTTAAAACATTTTGTTTTTCTATTAACATATATCTAAAAGTAAACAAAAAAATAAAATTAATTCAAGAAAAAACAGGAACACTTAAAAAAAATAATTTCAAAATGAGGATATTGGGAAGGTCTTCGTAGTTTTGTCTTTTCCAAAAAAAAGTGAATGTGACTGGATTTAGCATCATGTAAATCTTCAACATCACTTTCCTCATGTTCTTCTTGTTCAGTATCACTGTTTGTTTCATTGACATCAATATTATCTTTGTATTTAGTACCACTTTTCACATCAGAATCTGGATCTGAATCGATTTCGTTCGGAATAGCTCTTATGCGCTCAATATGTGCCATATCTAAAGAAAATCTCACGATAATTAATTCTGAACATAATTCTTTGATAAAATCATATAAACTGGCCGTTAATTGTCCATTTTTATCTAAAAATTACTAATTTAGCAAAACCAACTTACCTGACGAAAATGTAACACTTAACTATAATTCGGTCTCACAGACCGTCTGATTCGCAATCACCGGTACAACACTTCAACTCAAACGCATTTTTTACACTAAACGTTGTATAATGAGATATAATAAAGATACTGAGAGAATGACGGAGTCACCATTTTTTGTTTTCGCGAAATTAACACAAAAGTGATTCATCTGTCTCACAGACCGACGAAATAGTCGGGAAGGATATTAATAAATTCGTTTGCCACTTATTACTAATATCACCTATTACCAATATTACACTCGCGTAGACACGTCCGTACACTACGAGATTAAGAGAGCAACTGATGTTTAACTTTAACAAAAATTATTCACCACATGAATGACCAAAAGTGGTCATGTATGGAATGGTGCGCGTGTAAATTATAAAATATTTATTATACCCTTCACATAAGTGATAAGGGTATACATATATAAGTTTGTCATGCCGTTTGTAATTCCTTTATTATCCATTTGGGACCCCATAAAGTATATATATTGTGGATCCTTAAAGATAGGGAAGCCGATTTAGCGATGTCCGTCTGACCGTCTGTCCGTGTTATGGTTGAAACTTTCTGAAGCCCCCCGATATCGCATAGACCCGAATGTGGTATCAAACTGTCACAGATAGTCGCGAGAAAATCGGTATTGAAATTCAGCAAAATCGCCCGATAAATGACCGAGATATAAGCAAAAAACCACGACTACCTAGGTTTTTTGAGTCTACAACAACAACAAAGAACATACTTTTACATGTAATAATAAAAAAACAACAAAAAAACAACAAAAAAAGAAAAAAACAGAATCAGTCATGTTGATATCATTGAAACACACCCATACATATAACAGCGTTGCCATACAAAGCTTATTTTAAACATTTTTAAAATCGCTCCTACGGCTTCCAGGGTTCTCCTACAAAGATAAAATGTAAGACCGACCCCAATTATTTTTTCCATCCAAACATTTTTGTGGAACATACTTACTCTCTATCTCCAGCCCCTGACATGGTTGCCATACAAAATTTTAAAAAATAAGGTAAAAACCGCTACAACTTCTTCAGAGTTGGCCTTAGAGCAATAAAGTGTACGACCGACCCCCATTGATTTTTTCTCCCAAACATATTCCTAGAATATACTTACCCCCTATCTCCACGCCCTAAGGGGGTTGCCATACAAAATTTACAAAAATGATATGAAAATGCCCACAACTTCTTCAGAGTTGGCCTTAGAGCAATAAAGTGTACGACCGACCCCCATTAATTTCTTCTCCCAAACATATTCCTAGAATATACTTACTCCCTATCTCCACGCCCTGAGGGGGTTGCCATACAAAATTTACAAAAATGATATGAAAATGCCCACAACTTCTTTAGAGTTGGCCTTAGAGCAATAAAGTGTACGACCGACCCCCATTAATTTCTTCTCCCAAACATATTCCTAGAACATACTTACCCCCTATCTCCGCGCCCTAAGGGGGTTGCCATACAAAATTTACAAAAATGATATGAAAATGCCCACAACTTCTTCAGAATTTGCCTTAGAGCAATAAAGTGTACGACCGACCCCCATTAGTTTCTTCTTCCAAACATATTCCTAGAACATACTTACCACCTATCTCCCCGCCCTTATGAGGTTGCCATACAAAATTTACAAAAAAGATAAAATGCCCACAACTTCTTCACAGTTGGCCTAAGAGCAATAAAGTGTACGACCGACCCCTATTAGTTTCTTCTTCCAAACATATTCCTAGAACATACTTACCACCTATCTCCACGCGCTAATGGGGTTGCCATACAAAATTTACAAAAATGATGTAAAAATGCCCACAACTTCTTCAGGTGAAGCACCAGTGTCAATATTGTGTTCCAGCAAGGTAGTGCATCCTAAACCATCCCGCTCAAAATTAGGAAAACAATCAATTATTTTTTCCAATTGTCTCTGTCAATGGTATTTTGTCAGCATCTTTTTCAGAAGAAATTTCATTTAGTGTCACAATCTGGATATGAAATTTTTTCCAAAACTCCATCCCACAAATTAATTCCTGGGTTATCGACGATATTAATAAAAACTCAATAGTCCTTAATTGGCCATTATAACAAATGTCTAATGCAATAGCTCCTAACACACTTTGTCGTTTTCCATCAGCGGTTTTGACATATCCGATACCTTGCTTATAACTTTTTGTTTCAATAATTTCTGCACATAAACCACCACCGATGACGCTAGTATTTGCACCGCTATCTAACAATGCAAAGCGAAGTTGACCCCTCACGTTTAGTTGAATATATGGCCTATTATCGTTATCCTTATTAACCAGTGAAGAAACTACACATTTGCCTAACCGCTTTCTATGTTCAAAGTATCTCCTTATTCGTCTTGATGATCTACTCTGTTTTTGTTCAACATTTGAATTATTAAAAATTCTATCTCTTGCTCGATTGTATTCGGATGTGAAAAGGTCGCTGTAACGGGTGTAAATTTGGCACTTTAAAATGTATCGTTTGGGATAAATTTGTTTTAGCAGGTAATTTCGTCGCCTCCGATAATTTTGTCGTAGCAAGTAAATTCGTCACCGCAGCTAAGGGTGACTGATGACATTCATTGTCTGAATTTTGAAAAATCTCTACCCTTCTCATCTATTTTCGTTGTGGTTGTTCGTTCTTTACCAGACAAACATCCTTCGAGAAGTTTCCCTGACTTTGGGAACATTTTTCACAATTTGGTTTATAAATATTCTTTTCTCCACAACCATAACAGAATATAGTTCGTGGCTCTACACAG
This sequence comes from Melanophora roralis, assembly GCA_963583895.1. Lineage (NCBI taxonomy): Eukaryota > Metazoa > Arthropoda > Insecta > Diptera > Rhinophoridae > Melanophora > Melanophora roralis. The sequence continues at coordinate 16,969,343 of OY757192.1, read as the reverse complement.
TCAATAAAAGTGTGACCTACTTTATCACAGTTCCAGCATCTTCCAGTCCGAATAATAAAGCAAATCTCTATTCCATTTTCCTTTCGGTTTGTCGGAGTATCCTCCGCAGTCATTTCGGACAAATAAGCCTTATTGTGTGGACGTTTGTTAAGATTTGTTGACATGGTATCCTTAAAAAATTTTTCGTGTCGTCTTACTGCGCGTCGCAATTGTGCCATTCGATATATTTCAAGATTTGCCTTACTTCAGGCCTTAAATTGCGCTGTACAATTTTACAAAGCTCTTGTTCGGAAAATGGATCTTTTAATCTATCGCACAAAACCATCACAGCGTCACAATATTCGTCGAACGTCTCATTAGGTTTTTGTCTTCTACGTAAAATGTCGTCTTTTATGTCAAAATCAGTATGATAGTCTTTAAACTGTCTTTTTAAAGCGTCGCATATATCGTCCCAGTCCATAACGTCACAGGTACGATGATAACGCCAAAACCATTTTAATGCCTTGCCCTCAAATAATATATGGGCGTGTTTGCATAGTAATCCGAAATCCCCATTCAAGTTGACTTTAGTGAGTGTATTTACTCGATAAATAAATTCGTCCACCGTAAATTCCGTGGTATCACCTGTAAAACAAATACGCCAATTTCTAATTGAATTTAAAGATCTTTCTGCGTTTTTGTCGATATCTCTGTCCGAGGTTCTGCAACCGGGGTTCCACTGACTTTTTTGGTCACTGTCATAAGAATCTCTTCGTTCTGTCCGCCTTTGTTGTCTCTCCTGTCCACCTGGTTTTTCAGCATTAGACCTCAAATCGCGAAGCCCCTCTAATACCAATCCAGACATTTCCTCTCTAAACCTAAGTAAGGACTCATTCACAATCCTAAGAACATGACCAATACTAACATCTTCTTGCGTCCTCTCTGCTTCCCTGCGTAGTTGCTGTCGAGTTTTGGGTCTACCAAACGGAGCTGTTAATAATTGCCCATCGCCTCCAGCTTGTCCATCTACTGCCATTGAAGCATCCGCATTATCCTGCTCTACTGCTAGTGGAATGCTTTCGCAACTACGAACTAATGGCATTCTTGTTTGCTTTAGCAAATTAAATACCAACTGTAAAGTATTGCAATTTATTTGCTTGAATCGATAACCCCCAAAAGTGCCGAACGCAAATATAAAAATTATTAACAGACAATAACAACAAATTATATAATTAATAACACGAAAACAAAGTAATTGTAGCCTTTAAAAGGCTTCAAATTAGCACAAAAAAATATATACATATATATTTATATAATTAACTTTAATCTCGTTGCTGAAAATAATTAATGTAGCCTTTGATTATTTAATATACAAGTAAACTACTTGGCGAAAAATTTAAGTATGGGAATAAAAAAAAATAACAACAATATGCCATCTGCAGGCACAGTACTTCGAAAATTTCAATGCCCCAGTACATAACAACCAAAAATGAATATATAAAAATAACCTCGAAATGTATTTTTGTTAGACATCACAATACGCTAAGGGAGAAAAGACAGGAAACAAAAAAAAAAAATATTACGAACACAGTGTGACTTAAGCTCGTAGGAATCCTTTGACAAAAGCCATAGGATTATATTCCAGATCCATTTCGTGTCAAATATTCGTAAATACCAATAAATTCTTCATGGCAGGAGAGTAGCCGAATTTATTCTAATTACTCGAAGTCTTCACCACCAAAAATCCCATTTGTAACAGAAAAGTAAAAAGGCAAACGAAAAAAAAGGTGGTTACTAGCTATACGATGATTGGACCGATACTTACCAGCACAACTTCTCTAGTACAAACTCATAACCTAACAGCTATTAGCCCAATACTTATTAAGCCGGGAATTGTACATCATATAAATAATTAACAATTCAATCCACAGTAACAAGTGCCGCAACTACTATCAAAAATAAAAGGGGAGGGGAAAGAAAACAACAAAAATAACATCAAACCATCACCCACAAAGAACTCAGAGCCCTCAGCATCTAGCTGTTACTGCACCAAAAAAATTCTATTCTTTCGAAAGCTGAGGCCCCACGTTGGGCGCCAAAAATCTCTGTAACGATTCATTGAATTGTGATATATCTCTTTGGGAATTGGCTACCTACAAATTCGGCCGTGCTCGTCGTTGGGGGGTCTATGGGATTCCCAAATACGTTGAAAAGGTAACTGAAGCGTTATCTAAGACTTTACTTCAGGTAGCACTCTGGAAATTGACTTGATTCACACAAACAAAAATGGGGGTTAAACAAATTATAAATAAATTATAATAAATAATAAAGCTAACAGCGACTGTTGATGTTAAGGGTGTAGCCTAGGATGGAAGTTGCTACACCAATACCGATTCCCACCCATCCATACTGACCTATTGAAAATTGGTGGTCAGCCCACTACAAAAAAAAGAAGAAAAATCTAAATATTAATTTACCCCATACTCCAATCTTCACCTTTCACCATGTATGATTCCATTCTAATATATCAAATTAATTTTATATATAGAAATCAATATTTATTTAACAAATTTTAAAAACTATGAAGAGGATGAGAAAAAAAAATTTTAACTAAAACATAACTTATCTTTGGTCAAAAGTATTAGTTTGGATGTATGTATTTATATAACCAGAAAAAATAAAACAAAGATATGGATATATAATAATCATATCACAACTTACTTCTTTTAAAATCCCCCAAAGTCTGCTGGCGCCAGATGACCGTCGGTCGTTGCGTATTTGTTTCCTTTGTTTTTTTCTTTTAGTGTAAAATAAATTATATATATAAACCAAACTTAAGGAAAGGTGACTGGAGCGTTTATGTTTGCATGTTTATATTAGGTTCTGCGTGTTTGTATGTATGAGAATGGGTGTATGTATGTGTGAGGGTGGGTATATAAGTGTGGTAGGTATCTAAATTTTTACGTCTACATTAAACTAAGGTTATATAATATTAAAAATTCTAAAAACAAAATTTACTAAATTAAAGACTTTAAAATGAAACAATTTAATTATTCTCAACAAATCCAGAGATTACGACGGGTACATTTCCTGTGAATGATAGCAAGTTTTTAAATTAAGTATATCCGGATAGCCAACCTTTTAAATAATTTTGTCCCACGGGACAAAGACCGTACACGATAACGACAAACTTTAACTTAAAAAGGGTAACTAAGCTAACTTAGAAGTGTTTTCTTTTTTTCCGTAACCGGGGTTAAGATTAATAACACTTTCGCCAACTATCGTTGGTCAACACTGGGCACTGACGTTTTATTCTTTTGAAAGATTGTTGGACTGCTGACTTCGGACCTGAGCTGGAAGTTAGGTGACTGAAGTTCAATACGGTAAGGTCCTTTAAGGCCAAGGATAGATATTTCCGTCCCCGCCACCGGAATCGGCCAAAAGTTGCCTAAAGATGAATGCAAAACCAACCTCGTATTCTTTCCGCTATCTGCTCAGACGTTGCTCTAAAAAAAATTATCTTCAGACAAGAAACAAAAATTTCCATTCTGCCTACACAATCCTGCGACTTTTTCCTTTTAATAATCACTAAGACAAACCTTGTCTAAATCTCTAACGATAAAACCAACCGTTCACTTCAAGAACTATATTTAGTTAAAGATATTTTATGTAAAAAAACCTTGTAAACATTTTTTAAAGTAGAATATTTCTACACCCGGCAAAAATAGTTCGTACACTTACAATCTAAGCCTGGATAATTTCACACAACCCCCGAAAACAAACGCCCCAGAGCTTCGCCATCACAGCCTGAACCTCAAAAACCTCCGGGGACATACCTTTTGCTACGCGAAAATCGATTACGTCTGGAACTTTATTCTGGTCCGCTGGCCAGTAGGTGTGTTGTCCAGTTGGAATAACGTAAAGCCCAATTTCAGACAAGGCATCATACAAGACACGACCTCTGGGACTAATTAGACAGGCGCCCCGTACGTGTTCTTAGCGTTATAGTCTCCAGCAGCTATGAAGCGGGGACCTAAGGATTTGTAAAAACATTTGTACTGATCCCTCGTTATGGATAATCTAGGCGGACAATAAACTGACGAAATAACTAGTTTATGGAAGAATTCGTCAATGCAGGCGTTTGTTGCTTGGATATAACATTCGGATAGGCCACCCAGCCATTTATTCTTGATTTAAATAATATAGCAGAGCCACTAAAGCATCCTTTGAATCATAAAAATAGATAGATAGATATCATATGAGTCTCGGAAATCAACATGACATCAATTTTATGGTGCATTAAAAAATATTTGAGCTCGTTTTTGTATTGGCGGATGCCATTAGCGTTCCAGAAACAAACCTTGAGCCAGTTAATGGCCGTTTAAGCATGGCCTGCAAAAGTGTAAACTGCATATTTTGCATTTCGTGCATCATGCCGGCCATTTGCGCCATAATCTGCGTAAATTTTTTGACCATATTGTCAATTACGGCTTCCAGGCTACTAAAATTGGGGCCGGTTGGTTCGCTTGTTGGCATTTCTTGTTGTGTTGTAGGCTGGGTAGACTTACGTGCATTAGGCTGGTTAGACTTTAATGCGGGGGCGTAAGAAACTTGATTTGTAGTTGTTTGGGCTAATGGAGGCATATTTGTAATTGGTATATTTAAAGGCTGGGGAGGGGCAGGAACTATTTTCGGCTTAATTGAGCGCCTAACTGTGTGGTTTCCACCGCAATTTTTCGCCCTACGATCATTTTTTTGTTTGTCACACTTGGTTGTATCATGCAGATCACCACACACAACACAAACAGAAGGCTACGTACAATAAGCTTTGGTTTGGCCATATTCTTGGCAGTTCAAACACTGTACGGACCCAGATCGCTTATGTGACACTTCCACTCTACGATGCAAAATGTATTTCAAATCATAAATCAGGTGAGTCTAATTTTTCCTTGATTTGACATCACCAGGCTTGAGCTCCACTCGGAAGAGTGGTTGAGGGTATTTTTCCCTGTTTCTTATGTTTGATACATATTTGACTATAAATCCCTTTATGCACAAACTGGTTTTAATTTCCTCCGTGTCAACATTTGAGTCAATACCTGTAATCACTGCTTGGAGCCATTTTCCCTTTTTTATTTGTCACGTGTAAAAGCTTTTGTTTTGTTTTTCAAGTTCAAAAGAGTTTTTTTTCTTTTAGATAAATGGGAGGTGGCTTAAAAGTCTTTATTTCAGTAGCAGAGGCCTCATTATCCTCTTGCAAAATTGAAAAACGATTTTGCGATAAAGTTGGCTTATCATCGGTTGAGATGCACCTGCCGATTTCGGGCTTCTTTCCCTTTTAAGAACTGTTACGTAGCAGTCCATCCCTACCTGAATCTTAGGTGCAGATGCGGAAATTGAGTTTGATGCGATTTTAGCAGCTGCAGGTTCAACTCCAGAACTTGATAACGATGACCGCGACAAAGATGGTACCTCAGAACTTTTTTTATAATTTTTAAAAATAGATTGGGCTAAGTTAGTACCTGGTTCAGTACAATTATTTAAATTAGGCGCACTTGAACTTAGACTTTTTGTAATTATTTTTGGTCTTGCATTTAAATAGTTTTTATTATATTCAGGGTCTCTAATGTGTTCATTGCTAACACTTGTGGAGCTTAACCCAATGTAAGCATTTCGGCTATCAGGCCCACTGTCACAACGATTACTGTAACTCATTAACAGTTCGCTTTATTTTTATTTAGTTTGTTTTTTTTTCTCACTGATATGTGTGTGTATGTATATCCTTCCTTACTATTTTCATTTTTGTGCGACACGTTCACATTTCTCGGTCTTTCAGACCGATTTCAAGTATTTCTCGGTATCTCAAAACTATTCTAAAAATTTCAAAACCTGTGCAGTTGACATATTTAACAAACTAATCTGAAATAACTGAAGTAGGAAAAAAACAAAATTAAGTTTTTTTTTAGCTCACAGCATCAATTTATATTTCATCACGATACTTTGGCATTTTTGATTTTAGACCAAAAATAAAAATAAAAAAAAACAAAACACAACATTTAAAACATTTTGTTTTTCTATTAACATATATCTAAAAGTAAACAAAAAAATAAAATTAATTCAAGAAAAAACAGGAACACTTAAAAAAAATAATTTCAAAATGAGGATATTGGGAAGGTCTTCGTAGTTTTGTCTTTTCCAAAAAAAAGTGAATGTGACTGGATTTAGCATCATGTAAATCTTCAACATCACTTTCCTCATGTTCTTCTTGTTCAGTATCACTGTTTGTTTCATTGACATCAATATTATCTTTGTATTTAGTACCACTTTTCACATCAGAATCTGGATCTGAATCGATTTCGTTCGGAATAGCTCTTATGCGCTCAATATGTGCCATATCTAAAGAAAATCTCACGATAATTAATTCTGAACATAATTCTTTGATAAAATCATATAAACTGGCCGTTAATTGTCCATTTTTATCTAAAAATTACTAATTTAGCAAAACCAACTTACCTGACGAAAATGTAACACTTAACTATAATTCGGTCTCACAGACCGTCTGATTCGCAATCACCGGTACAACACTTCAACTCAAACGCATTTTTTACACTAAACGTTGTATAATGAGATATAATAAAGATACTGAGAGAATGACGGAGTCACCATTTTTTGTTTTCGCGAAATTAACACAAAAGTGATTCATCTGTCTCACAGACCGACGAAATAGTCGGGAAGGATATTAATAAATTCGTTTGCCACTTATTACTAATATCACCTATTACCAATATTACACTCGCGTAGACACGTCCGTACACTACGAGATTAAGAGAGCAACTGATGTTTAACTTTAACAAAAATTATTCACCACATGAATGACCAAAAGTGGTCATGTATGGAATGGTGCGCGTGTAAATTATAAAATATTTATTATACCCTTCACATAAGTGATAAGGGTATACATATATAAGTTTGTCATGCCGTTTGTAATTCCTTTATTATCCATTTGGGACCCCATAAAGTATATATATTGTGGATCCTTAAAGATAGGGAAGCCGATTTAGCGATGTCCGTCTGACCGTCTGTCCGTGTTATGGTTGAAACTTTCTGAAGCCCCCCGATATCGCATAGACCCGAATGTGGTATCAAACTGTCACAGATAGTCGCGAGAAAATCGGTATTGAAATTCAGCAAAATCGCCCGATAAATGACCGAGATATAAGCAAAAAACCACGACTACCTAGGTTTTTTGAGTCTACAACAACAACAAAGAACATACTTTTACATGTAATAATAAAAAAACAACAAAAAAACAACAAAAAAAGAAAAAAACAGAATCAGTCATGTTGATATCATTGAAACACACCCATACATATAACAGCGTTGCCATACAAAGCTTATTTTAAACATTTTTAAAATCGCTCCTACGGCTTCCAGGGTTCTCCTACAAAGATAAAATGTAAGACCGACCCCAATTATTTTTTCCATCCAAACATTTTTGTGGAACATACTTACTCTCTATCTCCAGCCCCTGACATGGTTGCCATACAAAATTTTAAAAAATAAGGTAAAAACCGCTACAACTTCTTCAGAGTTGGCCTTAGAGCAATAAAGTGTACGACCGACCCCCATTGATTTTTTCTCCCAAACATATTCCTAGAATATACTTACCCCCTATCTCCACGCCCTAAGGGGGTTGCCATACAAAATTTACAAAAATGATATGAAAATGCCCACAACTTCTTCAGAGTTGGCCTTAGAGCAATAAAGTGTACGACCGACCCCCATTAATTTCTTCTCCCAAACATATTCCTAGAATATACTTACTCCCTATCTCCACGCCCTGAGGGGGTTGCCATACAAAATTTACAAAAATGATATGAAAATGCCCACAACTTCTTTAGAGTTGGCCTTAGAGCAATAAAGTGTACGACCGACCCCCATTAATTTCTTCTCCCAAACATATTCCTAGAACATACTTACCCCCTATCTCCACGCCCTAAGGGGGTTGCCATACAAAATTTACAAAAATGATATGAAAATGCCCACAACTTCTTCAGAATTTGCCTTAGAGCAATAAAGTGTACGACCGACCCCCATTAGTTTCTTCTTCCAAACATATTCCTAGAACATACTTACCACCTATCTCCACGCCCTAATGGGGTTGCCATACAAAATTTACAAAAATGATGTAAAAATGCCCACAACTTCTTCAGAATTTGCCTTAGAGCAATAAAGTGTACGACCGACCCCTATTAGTTTCTTCTCTCAAACATATTCCTAGAACATACTTACCACCTATCTCCACGCCCTAAGGGGGTTGCCATACAAAATTTACAAAAATGATGTAAAAATGCCCACAACTTCTTCAGAGTTGGCCCTAGAGCAATAAAGTGTACGACCGACCCCTATTAGTTTCTTCTCACAAACATATTCCTAGAACATACTTACCCCCTATCTCCACGCCCTAAGGGGGTTGCCATACAAAATTTACAAAAATGATGTAAAAATGCCCACAACTTCTTTAGAGTTGGCCTTAGAGCAATAAAGTGTAGGACCGACCCCTATTAATTTCTTCTTCCAAACATATTCCTAGAACACACTTACCACCTATCTCCACGCCCTAATGGGGTTGCCATACAAAATTTACAAAAATGATGTAAAAATGCCCACAACTTCTTCAGAGTTGGCTTTAGAGCAATAAAGTGTACGACCGACCCCTGTTAGTTTCTTCTCCCAAACATATTCCTAGAACATACTTACCACCTATCTCCACGCCCTAATGGGGCTGCCATACAAAATTTACAAAAATGATGTAAAAATGCCCACAACTTCTTCAGAATTTGCCTTAGAGCAATAAAGTGTACGACCGACCCCTATTAGTTTCTTCTCTCAAACATATTCCTAGAACATACTTACCACCTATCTCCACGCCCTAAGGGGGTTGCCATACAAAATTTACAAAAATGATGTAAAAATGCCCACAACTTCTTCAGAGTTGGCCTTAGAGCAATAAAGTGTACGACCGACCCCTATTAGTTTCTTCTTCCAAACATATTCCTAGAACATACTTACCACCTATCTCCACGCCCCAATGGGGTTGCCATACAAAATTTACAAAATTGATAAAATGCCCACAACTTCTTCAGATTTAGCCTTAGAGCAATAAAGTGTACGACCGACCCCCATTAGTTTGCCCTCCCAAACATATTCCTAGAAAATACTTACCCCCTATCTCCACGCCCTAAGGGGGTTGCCATACAAAATTTACAAAAATGATGTAAAAATGCCCACAACTTCTTCAGAGTTGGCCTTAGAGCAATAAAGTGTACGACCGACCCCTATTAGTTTCTTCTTCCAAACATATGCCTAGAACATACTTACTACCTATCTCCACGCCCTAATGGGGTTGCCATACAAAATTTACAAAAATGATAAAATGCCCACAACTTCTTCAGAGTTGGCCTTAGAGCAATAAAGTGTACAACCGACCCCCATTAGTTTGCCCTCTCAAACATTTTCCTAAAACATACTTACCCCCTATCTCCACGCCCTAAGGGGGTTGCCATACAAAATTTACAAAAATGTTAAAATGCCCACAACTTCTTCAGAGTTGGCCTTAGAGCAATAAAGTGTACGACCGACCCCTATTAGTTTCTTCTTCCAAATATATTTCTAGAACATACTTACCACCTATCTCCACGCCCTAATGGGGTTGCCATACAAAATTTACAAAAATGATAAAATGCCCACAACTTCTTCAGAGTTGGCCTTAGAGCAATAAAGTGTATGACCGACCCCCGTTAGTTTGCCCTCCCAAACATGTTCCTTGAATATACTTACACCCTATCTGCACGCCCTAATGGGGTTGCCATACAAAATTTACAAAAATGATATAAAAATGCCCACAACTTCTTCAGAATTTGCCTTAGAGCAATAAAGTGTACAACCGACCCCCATTAGTGTTCCCTCCCAAACATATTTCTAGAATATACTTACCCCGTATTTCCACCCTCTAAGTGGGTTGCCATACAAAATTTGTAAAAATTAGGATAAAACCCCCTACAACTTCCCCGTCATCCGTGGAGCGTTAAAAAAATGACACCGACCCCAGTTTAAAAATTAGAAATATTTCATGAGTAAAAAAATGGTTACAAAGAAAAAAGAGTTTGGGATTGCGAAAGGTCAATGTGAATATAGCGCTTTTACTTGTTTTTACTGCAGGTTTTCTGATACTGAAAAGTTTTTATCTATGCAATTTTCTATGCGTCGAAATTTATCAATAAATTTCGTATTCATGTACTAGTGATAAGGGTATATATCACTTTGTCATTCCGTTTGTAATTTCTTTATTATTCATTTGCGACCCCATTAAGTATATATATTCTGGATCCTTATAGATAGGGAAGCCGATTTAACGATGTCCGTCTGTCCGTCTGTTGAAATCAAGTTTCTGGAGTCAAATAAAAAGATACAGACCAGTTAATTGTGTCAAACTATTAGAAATATCCTGGAGACAATCGCTATTTAAAATCAGCAAAATCGGTTCACTATTGACCGAGATATAAGCGAAAACCCAGAGTAACCCATTTTTTTTAGGACAAAATCCGTGCATATATCCTTATATATCTCAGTAGGTATAGTCACTCTTGCCACAAAACTTGGCACGGATACTCCTAAAGAAGGGATCTAAATAATGAAAAAGTTTTTTCAGATAGCATCAGGGGAAGGGGTATTTTTCCTACAATTGCACAAATTTGGTGAAATATTTTATGCGCTATATCTCGTAAACTATAACAGCTATCGACTTGAAATGTTCTACAAAAAGTAAAAACAATTAGTTTAACAATAAATAAAAATTAGCATATAACTCACACATGGCACGGTGCAAAATCACCTTAAATAATTTCTGCCCATTTGTCGTTGACAAAAAAAGAAATTAAAATTATTAAACCCCTCCCCCTCTTTTGTATAATATACAATAAGAAAAAAGCGTTTCATTCCATTTGAGTGATGGAGGATGCTCGACCGTTAGTCAAGTGTTGCCGAAGAAACTTTTAATAGCAAAAAGCATAGTGTATATGAAAAGTAAACTTCGTCCTCACTTACAAAATAAAATCGAAGGAAAACAGTCATGCTATTTCGCTTTCTCTGTTACATGTAACTTAATTAGGTGATGCTTACAACCAAAAGACACTACTACCGTTCAAATAGCACTGATAATGAAATTGCGTAGCTGCCTTCGAAAATGGCTAGTATCGGTAGAAAAATCTGGCTTTTTCAAATCAAGGTTTCTTTCAACTTCGAAAATGGCTAGTATTGGTAGAAAAATCTGGCTTTTTCAAATCAAGGTTTCTTTCAACATTAACGGAAAATATTAATTTCTTCTAAAAAAAGAAATTATATGAACTTAAGCCAACTAAAAAGCAAAAATTTGTATTAAAAACAATTAGTTCAACAAAAAATAAAAATTAGCATATAACTCACACATGGCACGGTGCAAAATGATCTTTAATAATTTCTGCCCATTTGTCGTTGACAAAAAAAGAAATTAAAATGATTTACCCCCTATTGTATAATATACAATAATAAAAAGCGTTTCATTCTATCTGAGAGATGGATTATGTTCGACCATTAGTCAAGTGTTGCCGAAGAGACTTTTAATAGAAAAAAACATAGTGTATATGGAAAGTAAACTTCGTCCTAACTTACAAAATAAAATAGAAGGAAAACAGTCATGCCGTTTCCCTTTCTCTGTTACATGTAAGTCAAATAGGTGATGTTTTACAACTAAAAGACACTACTACCGTTCAAAGAGTACTGATGATGAAATTGCGTAGCTGCTTTCGAAAATGCATTCTACTCGGCTATTATTGGTAGAAAAAGCTGCTTTTTTTAAATTAAAGTTTTCTTTCAACATTAACGGAAAATATTAATTTCTTCTAATAAAAAGAAATGATATGAACTTAAGCCAACTAAAGTATTTTTCTAACGTAAATCAGAAAAATATTCTTAGTTATCACTTTTGACTGGGTGCCATTCATGTTATGAAAATTCAAAAATTGGGCGCCATTTATGTTAAGAACCGGTTGCACTGGCAATGTTTCCGTCTAGCTCATTTTTTTTATCACATCCTCAGGTGGTTCCAACCCTTTTTGCCAGGCGCGTATCCACACAAAAAAAAAACAACAAAAAAAACAAACTGAAAATTACCAACGCGACCACATAAAATTTTGGTATTTTAGTAGAGACAGTTGGTCTCTTTTATTACCCTCCTAACCATGCCGCTGGAAAATCCATTTTTCTAGCGACCCAAAACCCACCTGACCTCCCCACTAACCTCTCTATCATTACCGTTAACTTTTAAATAATTAAGCCTACATTATTATATTTTCGGTTTTTAACTAAAACAAAAACATTTATTTATACAAATAATAAAAACATCACAAAAAATATATTCATAATATGATAAACAATGTAATCTAATCAATAATTCGATTAAGTTAAAAACAAATACAAATTTAAAATCCCGATCGTTATTATAATTCAGAAGCTATTATTATTTAAATTCATACACAGAGGGAAAAAAAGAGTTCTAAAATCATGCACGGCTGATGTCAAATTGGGAACGGATTGTTCTCAGTTTTTCGAGAACATGCGTTTACAAATATAAAACCAAGCGTTGTCAAAAAAAGATGGAAAATTTTAAAAATACCAAACGTTGTTAATTTGTGAACGCCCTGTTATTAAATTAAGAGCGCTCGTTGTCAAATACAGAACGAAGAATTTAAAAAAACAACAGCCTTGTCAAGTTTATTTAAAAAAATATTTAATATTTTTACAGTTTCATTGTTTGTACTTGCAAATTCAAATTAAAAAAAGGGAAAACGAGAAAAATTGCGTATATATAATTTTAATAAATATAAAAAGAATTGATAAAAAATTTTATACTTATGTATATCAAGAAAACCCAAATGTAAAAGCGCTTAATAGTGAACCTTTAGTCGATATTTGAAAATGACAATAAGGAAGTTTCTTCAGAACATCCGAATGGAATGTATGCTTAATGTTCTAAAAGGTAAGTTTAATTAAAATCATAGCTGCTAATGTCACTTTTTAAAGCTTACCCTTTATAAAAATAGACGATCTAAAAGAAGCAGTGCCACATTTAGGGCTCCGTGCCGAGCAAGGAAATACTTTCAAAAATTGCATTTCCTACAAGTACAGGTAAATACTAATATACATACATGCATATTTATTTTACATATTGTAATAAATATAATATTTAAAATGTTTACTTTTGCATCTCTAAATTTTTATTTATGCTATAGATTCACAGGATTTTATATACACCGTGCTGCTAAACGCTGTTTTGCCTTCACCAGAATGAAGTGGCAAACAAAATAAAAGAGTAACAACAGTTGATTCGCTCGAAAGCTTAGTTTTGCGGTTGACCTGTATAAATAACTCTGAGAGACAAACCAATGCAGTAATAAACAAGTAGTATTCATTTGGTTTAACCATACTGCTTTTTATATTGTGGAGGAATTAACAGGCGTAAATATTATAGGTTCATATGTACATATACATTAATAATAATTTGCTTATAACTTTAAAATATTTTTTTCAATAAAAAAATTAACAATATTCGTTTTTAAATGTATTGGTCTCAAATGGGTTATTATTTTAAAGTAAGTAAGAACAAAGAGTGGTTAAAATTAGAACGGCTGTTGCCAAAATAAAAACAAAGCGTTGCCAAAAAAAGAACGGCTGTTGTCGAAAAAAACACGAAGCGTTGTAAAAAAAAGAAGGCTTTGTGGTGTGTCAGGTGGAAACAGGGTGTCATAAAGCAGTGGCAACGCCACGACGTTATCGATGCCATCGGATATTTCGTGCGTTTTTGTTGACAAACTGCTACCACTAAATTAAAGAAGTTTCTAGAAGAAGTAGGAGGAAACACCGAATAGGCAATAGATAAAAAGGACCGGAGACATCTTTTTTTCTTGCTTGAGTTCTGTAAGTAAGAAGGGGAAAGCAGCTGCAACATTTAAGTGGCGGCATGGATTTTTTTTTTAAAATGGCCCAGGTATGTGGTAGCAGCGATCGAAAAAAGCGAGTTACTTTCTGGCTGGATGTGGCAGTGGTAACACGGAGTAGAAATTGTGGTTCGAAAAGAAAACCTCGTGTAAGAGGAGGAGACAGTAAAAAAAAAAAGGAAAAAATGGTGTAACTTTCATAAAATATTTAAAGAAAAAAATGTGAAATTAAATTAGAAAATTATAGAACAGAAAATAATTCATTTTCTAAATGCATTGAAATGCAATTGTTTAAACATTGTGAACATGAATGGCTTTGCCAACGATTGATTTATTTATAATTTGATATTGTGTATTAAATCACTCAGACAATTATCCCATTAAAAGCAAATATAAATTGGAAACTAGATATTAAATCGAAAACAGTGCCGTGAAATAAACATTTAACGAAGACGAAAACAAGAAAAGAATTACAAATTATTTTTATATGTTAAGAAATAATACAACAAGAATACGAACAACAACAATATAGAATCAACCACCACAATAGAGGAGGACCAAATTGTAAAAATTTCTTTTTAACAAACCCCCGAATCTTTACCATTTCTATAAAACACATCATAACAGCTCTACAATATTGATTTCTTGGGCAATCGAGAAGCGAAATTGGAACCATTGATTCTCAATCAAATTGTTGGACTTTTGTAAAAGATATTTAAAAGGTTGCCGTTAAACTACGCTATTGCTTTTAAGTAATAAAAAGAAAAGAAATATCCACAGAAACCAAAAAGAGACTGATACACCTCCGCGTTTTGAGGGTAAGAGCCAGAAGGCATCACCCCCCAAATATACCGTACAACTGCAACAAGTTCCACCGTAACAAAATCCGCAGCATCCGCATCCTTAACTACTGGCTGGAAGCCTCAATTGGTAAAAAGTACAGCCGCACCAGATATATCTACCTGCAGCACCTCCCTTACAACTGTAACGAATTACATCGGCACAAGATCCGCAGCACAACAGTACCTACAGGCAGAGCAGCCAGCGATCCTCATCGGCACCAACAACCTCCCATAGAAGGCTTCCACAACTCGCTTGCAAGAAGGTGTAAGGTAATCGGGACAAGACGTGTAAACTAACTGCGACCGACTTTAATTTTTATTGATAAATAGTTAACGTTATAGATATATATAGACATATATACATTTATATACATAGATAAACATATATATCTGTTAAGGTATTTTTCTTTGGTAAGGAGAATATTGTTCGGCCCTGTTGGGAAATAAACCATTCGGTGTGGTATATTGTTGTTTGTCGATACCCTTGGGCAGAATTGCGCTGTTCGCGAACAGTACCCGTGTTAGTTGAGCTCAGCTTAGGGTGCGCGCCGCCGATAGGTTGTCCGACACCTACCGAAGTTTTTTTTCTAATATTCCCCAAAAGTGGCCCCAGAACAAAACCCCTTTTAGTCTAAAAGAAAGATTGTAAAGAAAAAAAGAAAAAGCAAAGAAAGAAAACTTTTTATATTTTATATTGACCTTTTAGAATAAATTTGTGTAAAATACTTATGCAGAATAAGTAGTATTGATTAAATTTAATAAGTTTCTTTACGCAACATTTAGTATTGAATTATTTAAATTAGTATTAACTGAATAAAGAATGAATTTTTATAACGTCGGTATATATTAAAGTGAATTTATTTAGTATGAGTGGCTGAAGTTTAATCAAAAGGTAAGACAATGGGAAGGTGATAGCGTGTGGATGGAGAAAACTATAGGGATCATCCAGAATACCGTACTCGGATGATTATGGTGGAATCCTCATTGATTCCAGTGGGTGGGCAATAGGTGTTGGCGATCCATCTGCCAACCAACACAGGGGGTATAAAGGGCAGTGGTGAGTAACCAGTCATCCTCATTATAAGTATTCCATTTTCTTGTTGTTTTTTTTTGCAATAGGCGTACCATTTCGGGCTCCATATCTTATAATTAAACTTTGTTACCACAGTACACCAGCTGGTATGATTTTTTTTTGTGTTGAAACTTCCAGGGGACCAAACGCGCTAGCAAGAACCGGCCCAAGACGGCGAGCTCTAGCCGGAGCAAGGAGGCAAGCATACCAGCGCGGCTGGCGGTCTGGAACCCTTAAACACTCGTAAGATTTTCTGTTCTAGAGTGTTAGAGTTTTCTTCTGTGAAATGGAAGAACCATAACAAAATGGCGCCCAACGTGGGGCCCGAATATGGTGCGTTCTAAAAGATAATTTTTTTTCCCCTTGGTTTTATCAAAGGCATAGTTTGGAGCATGTGTAAGTCCCGGTCGAGTCCGTCGGGAGTCTCGACGCGTTGCGACATGTCGCTGCGGACAATGTATTTGGTAAAAATGCAAGTTCTAAAGTTTCATTAAATTAGTTTTGTTGTATGCACAGCTCACCTTATTGGGTAAGTCCCGGAATGAATGACTTACTGTCACCTCCGCGTAGCGATCGAATAAGTGAGTTTGCGTAATTTTCTTTTTCCTCTTTTTTTTGTTGTTAACGTGAAGAGATTGTTCCAAAATCGTAGCGCAGAGCGAGTCTGGCTTGGCGGCTGTAAATGCCTTGAGTTTTCAATGCTTCGGATCTGGCGATTTTGGTGGGGGCTGTTCATGTAACCTTTCCGTTTAATTTCGATAGTTTAGTCTAAGCGAAACTTTGCGCAGTTTTTAGGCCTGTCCTGTTAGCCATGGTGTTAGAACCATAATATCAGCTGCGGCCCAACTAAAATTGGCGTAAAGCTCCTTGCATATATATGATTATGTTTCTTAACTACTTTAAATTGATTTGACCGTCTGAGATGAGAACAGAACCGAGTACCTATATATATACCTCTATACGTGTATCAGATAGTTTTTTTTGATACTGGTAGTCTACTCCATCTAGCCTGTCACCTGAAAATCCCGTTGTCGAACCGTGAGTTCTACATACAAATTATTGCAGTTTTGTACAAAATAATAAATTTTGAGTTTTCGAATATCAATTATAGGAATATAGGCATAACGAATGCGTACATATAACACATATATATATATATATAAACATATGTGGTAAACATACATATATATTTATACACCACACATATTTATACACAACATATACAACAAATATTCAGATATAGCAAACACGTAAATAGTAACATCACATTATATATACCATTTCAGCCTATATTCAGCGGAAGTATATAAATATACATATATATCTATATATATATATATATATATATATATTTTGTTTTTAATTTTTTTTATAAGCGACTAGAAAAAAAAGAATTTTGAAGGTAAGGACAGATTGTTATCGCCGGATTACCACGCAAAAGGCGTGAGAATCTAAAGTCGTTGTTTAGGTAGGATTAACCTGCTACCTTTTCGCTTGGGTGTTGGCGGGGTATGGTACTAACGAGGTCCGGGCAAAAGCAGCTTATGTCCCAAGGTACCGACGTCAATACAGGTTTAAGTAGGGTAGAGGTATCGCGAACATCGATGGAGATGAGTGTTCCAACGTCGGCTCCGATAGTAGCCATATCCAGTATACCATCTATAACTACGACCGTGTCTTCAGTAACACCTGCGGTGCAGCAATTCATGTCGCTTGCGCAAGAACGCCACAGTTTTGCCAATGAGTCACAAATCTCCAACAGTACAATGGTATCACCGGACTATAGCAGCATAACTGCTAGGAGTGTGCGTCAAGAATTTCGCGCGAGTAGGCCAGCAGCTCAGGTAGCGGAACTGGCAGACGGAGCAAGACCTAATGGAGACATGATGGGAGTTCTACGAGAGGAATTCTCACAGCAGATTCAACAGTTGCAAAGAACGATGCAACATGAAATTGCGCGGGCGTTAACAGTTCCAGCTAATCACCCGGTAAACTCACCACGGATTATCGGGTCATCCGTATATCCAGCACAACCATATATTAGATCGACCCAACCGAATGTCATAGGCGCAAGTTACGGGCAGCCCGCAGTCGCCTATATACCGCCACCGCATATTCCACCGTCGCAGCCATTACCGGTGGTGGGCCGTCAGACAAACGGGTATCCATTTAATAGCCAACCACAACCTCGTGTGTTTGTATCGCAACCCTCGTCGTCGATAGACATACCATCCGTGAGTAGACAAAATGGCCCGGGAATCTCCTCTCATAGCAGAGTGGACTTGTCCAAATGGGGAATTAAGTTTGATGGCACCGAGAAGTCAATGAGCGCGGAGGACTTTATCTTTCGGGTAGATGTGTTGAGGCAAGACTACGACTGTACGTTCAACGATATTAAACGTAGCTTTCATTTGTTGTTAGAAGGTCCAGCACTTGACTGGTACTGGAACGTTAGAAAGCTGACAGCCATACAAACCTGGGAGGATTTGGAGAGAGTGTTTCTGATTCAGTACAAGCGATATGAGAGTGAGTTTCAGTTGCAGAAGAAAATCATGGATCGTAGGCAGCGCCCACAGGAAACGTTTGAGGAGTTTTATAACGCCGTAATGCGCCTAAGGAACCAGCAACGTATTCCGTATTCGGAAATGGACTTAATCGAAATCATGAAGGCAAACTTAAAGCCCACGCTAGCCCAGTTACTCTTCTCGGTAAAAATTGAGGGGCTCAATCACTTTTGTCAACAAGCGAAGAGGGCCGAGAACCTACTAGTCACGCAAAAGCAGCAGTACGCACAGCGACCATTCACAGCACAACGGTTGCATGAGCTTGCTTTCGGAGACGAAGATGTGCCGGAGCATAAGGGGGAAGTCGAAGCCCTGTCGAGCAGTAGCGGTTACACATGCTGGAATTGCAAACAAGCGGGTCACGGCTTCGTGGAGTGTCCGTCACCGAACCGGAGGATATTTTGTTTTAAGTGTGGGTTGGACAACGTCGTTACCCCGAAGTGTCCAAGGTGTCAGGGAAACCGGCAAGCGGGCCAGTCTCGAGCGGGAGAGACTCGGCCGACACAAGCGTAAGCCCGAATATAGTTGTTACCAATGGCGTCGAGCTCGAAAAACCCGTAGCTCTTTTGAGGAACGATAAGCGACCAGTCATTACGAAAGTGGAGCCGATTTTGCGGGAGATTAAGCCTTTACATCTTCGAATACGCGAGTACCAGGCGGCCAGGGAGAGAATTTTTGGAGAAGTGTCAGACCGAATTCGGAAAACTCGAGAGAGGTTTAAAAAGAGGAGGGAAATAAGGCGAGAAATCAGGTTAGCCGCGCTTTACGTGGGCGAAGATTTGCGTTTTTATGCAAAAGTAAAATTGAATAATATAGAAGTTAATGGTCTGGTAGACAGCGGGGCGACGGTAACATGTTTGGGAATGGACTGTATTGAGACAGTGAGAAAAGCGGGTCTGGAGATAGAAAATTTTTGTTCCATTATTAAGACAGCAGATGGAAGTCCACACAGGATCGTAGGTCGAGTCAGGGCGAAAGTCCTTTTTAACAAAATCTCGGAGGAGATTATATTTTTCCTAGTTCCCACGCTTAACAAGGAGTTATTTTTAGGAGTTGATTTTGTGCGTAAGTTTCGGTTATTGGCAGATGTGAATAGCCTGGTTACAAATGGAGTTAGCCTGAGTGCGGAGAGTGACGGACTAGAGGATAGTACGAGTAGCCATGTTTTGAGCCCGGACCAGCGGGATAGATTGGATGCCATTGTAGCGAAATTTCCTTGTCACACAAAAAGGGGCCTTGGTCGGACGCACCTGGAGGTCCATACTATTGACACAAGCGACGCAACTCCGGTGAAGAGTAAACATTATCCTGTCTCCCCGGCTGTGCAGAGGTTAATGTATGCGGAGCTGGATAGAATGCTTGATCTTGGGGTCATTGAGCAGAGCGAGAGTCCGTGGAGTCACCCGGTTACTCTCGTCCGTAAGGGTGAGAAAAATCGTCTATGCCTGGATGCTCGTAAGCTCAATGCTCTCACGATCAAGGATGCCTATCCCCTGCCCAATATTGAAGGTCTGCTCAGTCGGTTAGGAGACACCTACTTCATATCTAGCGTCGATCTGAAGGATGCGTTCTGGCAGATACCACTTGATACGTCCAGTAGGGAAAAGACGGCATTTACAGTGCCGGGGAGACCACTTTACCATTATACGGTCATGCCTTTTGGTTTGTGTAACGCAGCCCAGAGGTTATGCCGTCTAATGGATAAGGTGATCCCTTCAGCACTAAGAGACCGAGTTTTTGTCTACCTGGACGATCTGTTGATAGTCTCGCCAGACTTCCACCTGCACCTGGAGTTGTTGAGGCGGGTGTCCGAATGTTTGGAGCAGGCGGGGTTGACCATCAACGTCGCTAAATCGAAGTTTTGTTTCAGGGAGCTTCGCTACCTGGGCTATATTGTCGGAGGTGGCAGCTTGAAACCCGACCCAGAAAAGATCGAAACGATTTTGAGGTATCCGTATCCGAAGAACGCGAAGCAAGTTAGGAGTTTTATGGGGGCAAGTGGTTGGTACCGACGCTTCATACCAGATTATGCGACTCTGGCTGCACCGATTTTCGAAACTCTTAAAAAGGGCAAACCATTTAAGTTTTCCGACGAGGCCAAAGAGGCATTTGCCAGATTGAAAGCGGCGCTTACTACAAGTCCGGTACTGACACATCCTGATTTCGAGAAACATTTTTACGTCCAATGTGACGCGTCAGACCTAGGGGTCGGAGGAGTTTTATTCCAGAAGGACGAAGAGGGAGGAGAGCATCCCATAGCGTATTTTTCGCATAAGCTTACGCCCGCACAGAGGAATTACTCGGTTACTGAGAGAGAGTGTTTGGCCGTCGTATTGGCCATTGGGAAATTCAGGCCATATATAGAGCTAATGCCGTTCACCGTAATTACCGACCACAGCAGCCTGAAATGGCTGATGTCCCATAAGGACTTAAGCGGCCGGCTAGCAAGATGGAGTCTCCACCTACAATCATTTTCTTTCGCTATAGAACATCGATCCGGATCCAAGAATATAGTGCCTGACACATTGTCACGATACGACATGGCTGAAGTAGTTACGAATATAACAAACCTAATTGACTTGGAGTCTGAAGCCTTTAAATCCGAAAGTTACCTTAGTTTAATTGACAAAGTGAAGGAGAATCTTTCTCAGCTGCCCGATATCAAAGTAATGGATAACCGGGTGTATAAACGAATACAACCGTATGACGGGGTACCGATAAGCGAAGATTTTTCGTGGAAACTTTGGGTACCTTTGGAGTTAACCAGCGGGATCATTGAGAAATGCCACGTTCCTCCACAGTCGGCACACGGAGGATTGGGAAAGACTCTGCGCCGGGTGAAGGAATATTTTTACTGGCCACATCAAAACGCCCAAATACGCTCATTTGTGGGCAGATGCCAAGTGTGTAAGGAATCGAAACCTGCAAACGCTACGTTACGACCACCGATGGGAGCTGAATGTGTCAGTGAACGGCCATTCCAGCGCATTTTCGTGGATTTTCTTGGTCCTTACCCTCGCTCGAGGAACGGGAACACATACATCTTTATAGTGCTGGACCACCTCACCAAATTTGTCCTTCTTAAAGCGATGCCCAAGGCAAGTACAAAGAACGTCATTAGATTTTTAGTGTCCGAAGTATTCCATAAGTTCGGAACGCCGGAGACAATCGTGTCTGACAACGGTAGGCAGTTTGTAAGTAAGGAGTTCCAGGACCTGTTGACAAATTATGGGGTCAGGCACCTAAGAACCGCAATCTACTCGCCGCAGGCCAACGCTTCGGAGCGCGTCAACCAATCTATTTTGGCAGCTATTCGTTCCTATTTGCAACAAGATCATACAGAATGGGATAAGTACCTATCCGACATCGAGTTCTCTTTACGATCGTCAGTGCAAACCTCAATTGGGGTTACGCCCTATTTTGCCTTATTCGGAGTCAACATGATTGGGCACGGAAGCGTGTATCAGCTGGCTAGGAAATTAAAAAGCTTGGAGGACCCGGAATTGAACATTGTAAGCAGAACGGAAAAGCTTAGCCTAATAAGGAGCAAAATGCGCGAGAGTCTGCACCAGGCCTACGTAAAGGGTGAGCGATCTTACAACACGCGTTGCCGTCAAGTCAAGTTTATCCCAGGGCAGGAAGTTTACCGCCGTAACTTTCAGCAGAGTGACTTCAAGAACAACTTTAACGCCAAACTGGCTCGGAAATTCCTCAAATGTCGGATTTTACGCGCGGTTGGTAATAGCCTTTATGAAATCGAAGACCTGAGGGGGAAATCATTGGGGGTCTTTCACGCCAAGGACCTGAAGCAATAGCTTCAGCATCTTTGGTGGTCTTAGTCCCAACGATCCTCCCAGGGAGTCACAGGACAGGAGTGTCTTGTGTTCCCTTCCATCCCGGATCCATGGATTGAATCCTGGAGTGGCTGGGTTTGTGGTGTGTCAGGTGGAAACAGGGTGTCATAAAGCAGTGGCAACGCCACGACGTTATCGATGCCATCGGATATTTCGTGCGTTTTTGTTGACAAACTGCTACCACTAAATTAAAGAAGTTTCTAGAAGAAGTAGGAGGAAACACCGAATAGGCAATAGATAAAAAGGACCGGAGACATCTTTTTTTCTTGCTTGAGTTCTGTAAGTAAGAAGGGGAAAGCAGCTGCAACATTTAAGTGGCGGCATGGATTTTTTTTTAAAAATGGCCCAGGTATGTGGTAGCAGCGATCGAAAAAAGCGAGTTACTTTCTGGCTGGATGTGGCAGTGGTAACACGGAGTAGAAATTGTGGTTCGAAAAGAAAACCTCGTGTAAGAGGAGGAGGCAGTAAAAAAAAAAAGGAAAAAATGGTGTAACTTTCATAAAATATTTAAAGAAAAAAATGTGAAATTAAATTAGAAAATTATAGAACAGAAAATAATTCATTTTCTAAATGCATTGAAATGCAATTGTTTAAACATTGTGAACATGAATGGCTTTGCCAACGATTGATTTATTTATAATTTGATATTGTGTATTAAATTACTCAGACAATTATCCCATTAAAAGCAAATATAAATTGGAAACTAGATATTAAATCGAAAACAGTGCCGTGAAATAAACATTTAACGAAGACGAAAACAAGAAAAGAATTACAAATTATTTTTATATGTTAAGAAATAATATAACAAGAATACGAACAACAACAATATAGAATCAACCACCACAATAGAGGAGGACCAAATTGTAAAAATTTCTTTTTAACAAACCCCCGAATCTTTACCATTTCTATAAAACACATCATAACAGCTCTACAATATTGATTTCTTGGGCAATCGAGAAGCGAAATTGGAACCATTGATTCTCAATCAAATTGTTGGACTTTTGTAAAAGATATTTAAAAGGTTGCCGTTAAACTACGCTATTGCTTTTAAGTAATAAAAAGAAAAGAAATATCCACAGAAACCAAAAAGAGACTGATACACCTCCGCGTTTTGAGGGTAAGAGCCAGAAGGCATCACCCCCCAAATATACCGTACAACTGCAACAAGTTCCACCGTAACAAAATCCGCAGCATCCGCATCCTTAACTACTGGCTGGAAGCCTCAATTGGTAAGAAGTACAGCCGCACCAGATATATCTACCTGCAGCACCTCCCTTACAACTGTAACGAATTACATCGGCACAAGATCCGCAGCACAACAGTACCTACAGGCAGAGCAGCCAGCGATCCTCATCGGCACCAACAACCTCCCATAGAAGGCTTCCACAACTCGCTTGCAAGAAGGTGTAAGGTAATCGGGACAAGACGTGTAAACTAACTGCGACCGACTTTAATTTTTATTGATAAATAGTTAACGTTATAGATATATATAGACATATATACATTTATATACATAGATAAACATATATATCTGTTAAAGTATTTTTCTTTGGTAAGGAGAATATTGTTCGGCCCTGTTGGGAAATAAACCATTCGGTGTGGTATATTGTTGTTTGTCGATACCCTTGGGCAGAATTGCGCTGTTCGCGAACAGTACCCGTGTTAGTTGAGCTCAGCTTAGGGTGCGCGCCGCCGATAGGTTGTCCGACACCTACCGAAGTTTTTTTTCTAAAATTCCCAAAAGTGGCCCCAGAACAAAACCCCTTTTAGTCTAAAAGAAAGATTGTAAAGAAAAAAAGAAAAAGCAAAGAAAGAAAACTTTTTATATTTTATATTGACCTTTTAGAATAAATTTGTGTAAAATACTTATGCAGAATAAGTAGTATTGATTAAATTTAATAAGTTTCTTTACGCAACATTTAGTATTGAATTATTTAAATTAGTATTAACTGAATAAAGAATGAATTTTTATAACGTCGGTATATATTAAAGTGAATTTATTTAGTATAAGTGGCTGAAGTTTAATCAAAAGGTAAGACAATGGGAAGGTGATAGCGTGTGGATGGAGAAAACTATAGGGATCATCCAGAATACCGTACTCGGATGATTATGGTGGAATCCTCATTGATTCCAGTGGGTGGGCAATAGGTGTTGGCGATCCATCTGCCAACCAACACAGGGGGTATAAAGGGCAGTGGTGAGTAACCAGTCATCCTCATTATAAGTATTCCATTTTCTTGTTGTTTTTTTTTGCAATAGGCGTACCATTTCGGGCTCCATATCTTATAATTAAACTTTGTTACCACAGTACACCAGCTGGTATGATTTTTTTTTGTGTTGAAACTTCCAGGGGACCAAACGCGCTAGCAAGAACCGGCCCAAGACGGCGAGCTCTAGCCGGAGCAAGGAGGCAAGCATACCAGCGCGGCTGGCGGTCTGGAACCCTTAAACACTCGTAAGATTTTCTGTTCTAGAGTGTTAGAGTTTTCTTCTGTGAAATGGAAGAACCATAACAGCTTGTTGTCGAAAAAAGAACGCCGGGTTCCTAAAAAATTGACACCATCCGTTGTCAATTAGAGAACAAACGTGCTTAGCTTACTTTTGAGAACGGATGGTGTCGATTTCTGTGTTTTTAGAACGGTTTTTTCCCTCTGTGTACATATATATGTCCTATATTATTTCCATTTTTACAACTCTCTTTAGGTTCAGGGCTTGAAACTTGAATTATTCTCAATCGTAGAAATCTCGCAACAGTACGCGCTTTCTATTACTAAAGAAGTATTCCCTCGCAAATCCTGTTCCTATTTCCTAACCGATAATCTAAGAAAAAACACTCAAATAACTACACATTCACAGTTTCTTTCACAATACATAAATATGTTTCTTTTTTTAACAGATTTTCGTTTGTATACATATATATATATATATATATATATATATATATATATATATATATATATGTATGCAAAGCGCATACTTTGAGGTCAGTAAAAATGTTAATGTTTTATTTATTTATTTGCAAGTTTTTATTCAATTGTTAAGGTATATCCCGATATTTTGTTATTCTTTCTTTTTATTCCTTTAAAAAATCGGTTATAGTATTAAATGTATACTTTAAGCACATGCATATACGTTGCTGATACTTAGGGACCCAGTCCCTAAACAATCTGCAAAGTAAACGGAAAATTGTGCTGCCATATCTTTATATATAATTTCATTTATTTTGTGTGACGGTACTTTAGCATTATAAGTGGCTTTGAAGTCTAAAAGTGTTGCAAACAGTGCTGCCAGAATTTTAATAGGTAAGATCTTCAAAATCTGCAATCCTTTTTTTGCGAAATTGCAAAATATTTGCATATTAATTAAAATCACTTAATATCCTTTATTTTGTATTTAAATTAGTAAAAAAAACAAATTCATCATATATGCGTTAGTTGTTTTAACATTTATAAGGTTTGATTACAGAAATCAAATATTTTTGTATAAAAAAAACTATACTACTATAAGGAAAATCACTTTTTGAGTTATAGACATTTTAACATAAATATTTATTAATTTGCAAATATGTATATCAGAAGATAACATTAAACCTTTTTTTTGGCTTATACAATACATTTTTTTTTTGCAAATAAAATCCCAAAAAAGAATTTTTCTTCCAAATGATTCCGGGCTTAAATTTTATTATGGCTTACTCAGCTAAATATTGTCCCAGCATATCGCCGGGTAACAATTTGTTTTCCGCACGGCTCAGAAATGTGTTTTCAAAATACATATACTTTTTGAATTGATGTTATTACAAATATGTCCACTCGCTTCGTAATTCATTTTTAGCTCTTTAAAAATTTTAGACAAAATTTCAAATTTTATATAGATTTTATCAAAGAAAAGTTTTTTTGTCGTTTCATCAATTTGAACACATATATTTCCTTTTCCTTAATGTGCAGCTTATAACCGGGTTTTTTTTAATTATATTATATTTTTGATCTTTGAATTTTGGTATTCGAATCACTTTTTCAAATGCAAATATCGAACAAATGTTTAGTAAACTGTAAAATTTTTAATTTGAAGATAACAAACTTATCAAAGACACCACAAAATGAATTAGGGATTTTAAAAATTTCAGATTAAATATAAATGAATTATGCCTAACTCGAATTATTTTTGAATGCGCATTGCAACAAACAAAAAATTACGATCAAAGAATAATAAACTATGTTACCTATAAATAGTTTTTTTTGTATTGTTTATAGTTTGAAATAATAATGAGTTGATATTTTATTTTAAAGTAAAAACATTAGGAAATGCTTTAAAAAAGGTCGATTATAAAAGCGGAAGGTATGCATTAATTTCTTGAAAATCTGATTTTTTTGGGGCAAAAATCTCCAAAACTGTTGCCGACATTTTAGTGTGTTAAATCAGAAAAATTAAAAAAATCTGCACTTCTGGCATCATTGGTTGCAAGTGCAAATATTGAAATTTTTGACACTTAAATATTGCATTGAGCAGGAAAAACACTTAAAACAGTTTATTTATATATTTCCTGCATGAATATATAATAATTATGAATATAGGCAAATTAGAAAATGCACGCAGAGAGTCTGGCAAAAAAGGAAAGTACTTACATAGGCTGTATTCCTAAACGCAGTTTGCCTTGCATCAAGAAATTTTACCTTCTTTCTTTATAAAACCCTTACGTTTCTGACAATGCTTTCTGCTTCCAATGCATTAATTTAACTTTAAACACTCTTTTGGGAGCAGAAGACATTATTGAAACCCTGAGCTTTGTTGTTAGGAAGATTTTGAAATTTCGTGATGCAAGCAAACTATGTGGGTGATAGAGTGTTGATTCCAAGCATAATAAAAAATTGTTAAAAAATTTTAATTAACAGTTTTCTGTTATAAAAACGACTCCAATCAATAATTGTGACCACAAAGCAGTGCAGTCATTATCAAAAGCAATTATTTGCTGCTCAGGATAAAATCGCAGTAAAATCAATTCAGATCACCATTGGAATCTCGTAAAAAACGTAATTTTTCCGGTAAATATTTATTTGGTGTTTACCTAAATTCGATCGGGATTATGAAATAACGACAAATATGGGCGAAACTAATTGAAAAAGGAAGTATCCTCCACATCACTTTGCCAACCGGAATGACACTTGGAAATTATTTAAGACACTGCTGCTAATGAGTTTCCTGTCAAGTGGATCGAAACTTTTATTATTAAAGCTTTCTAACCAAACAAATTTGTAAATTTGTTTCAAACCGAGGAATTTATTTGGAGTAGGCTTACGGAGCAGGACCGACCTCAATCTAGGTTAATATTCTTAAATTTTGGCATAGTAAACTTATCTTGTCAATAGTCTTAAACTTTTCTAAAAAAACGTTTATTATTGAAAAACTCAAGTTGAAGAAAAAGTTTGTCGCTAACTGGCATAGTTACTGAGGGTTGAAAATACAGCATAAGCTGTATTTAAGACTGTCATCTTTTAACTATTCTAAAAAAAATTTTTTTAAAACATATAATTATAAATTATTTAAATAAAGAGTAACGAAAATTTACAATTTAACCCCTTTACGTTAAAATTTACGAAGAAAATTAATATCAAAATAAAATTATTTAAAAAAATAAAACACGTAAGTAGCATGCACAACGTTCTTGGTTGTGCAAATTTTTAAAACCATGAAAATAATATATAAAGAAAATTTTTTTTATTACATCTCAAGTTCTTTTTGAAAATCACTGTGCACTACATCGCGAGCGAAAAATTTTATAAAAGCTGAAATAGTTTTAAAAAAGGAAAATAATGCAACAGCTACAGCATTTTTTTTAAACATTCTTAAAATAAATCTGTGCAGTTGAATATTCCTTTTGTAACTCTATGTCATGTTGCAGTGCAGTGATGAATTTACAGGGCCTAAGTTTTAAGTTTTGTATACCAAAAGCCCTAACTTAAATGTTTTATTTAATTTTATGTATTATTTTTATCAAGAGATAAACGATTTTTTATATGTAGATATTAAGATAAAGCTATAGAAAAAATTTCAATTTTATATTAAAATTGCAGTACCTAAGCCCAAAAATTACAAAATATTGGGCCTTATTGTGTTTGGCATAGTCGTGTCAAAAGTTGTCGAATACGCCACAAAAACGACAAGGGTGCTATTCATATAGCATTGGCGTTTTTGTTAGACGGTACCAAATCACTAAAAACGACTACGCCAATCACAATAAGGGTGATTATTTCGTTCCAAAGTTAAATTTTATTTTTTATGTAAAACTCTCAAGAAATTATTAATTATTTCCAAGGTAATAAATTGTTGAAGCTTTATTTCAGCTGACGATATACATATCGCACACTAAATTAAAAAGTCACAACTTGAAATTTTTTAGATCATTACTTTTTTCTTTAATCAGTTCACAGATTACGCTCATATTCATAATATATATAGTAGGTTTATTCAGGGATTATTTGGCAGATGTCTTTGAAATATTTGTCAAATAATCCCCTAATAAACCTACTTTAGTTATGGATATGAGCGTTAACTTATAACGATAACGAAAATTTCGCATTCATTCAAATACTTTATTTTTAGGTTTTTGTTACTATAAGTTTAATTTTGTTGTAAAATAAAATGTTTTTTGAAAGCATTTAACAATAAATTTATTTTCTTTAAAAAAAATATTTACTAGTTTTAGAAAAATTACTTTTCATTTAAAAAAATACAGGAATTTTATATGTGATCCTTTCAGCACCATAATTTATATGTATGTACGTGTAACATAACAAAATTTTAGGTTTAGGTATGTATACCAAAATGTTTCATTATTACAGGTCTCTTGTAATTTGTTTGTTCTTAACATACTATGACTAAGTTATAAAAGGATTTTTTGAGTTTAAAGTTTTGGATTTATTTTTTAACACATTTTTATATAAAGCAACAAATACTTAAGAAACGTTTGTATGTACAGAGATTTTAAAATTTCATTCAACATATACTACACAACAGTTCACAAAAATTTATGGGGCATATTAAAAAAAAAACATTTTTTTAATTTTAATATTTAAGAAAATAAAAACAATATTTTTAAAAATAATAAAATACAGAAAATATCATTATTTTAAAAGCAGAGAGCATACAATAATAATCTTTACATATGTATCTAAAAACAAAACACAATTTACAAAAATTTATAAATTGTATACAAAGGCGATTTCTTATAACAATTTTACATTTATGTAATTTATTTTTTAACCATGTCTAATGTATTTTTTCTTTGCTTGAAAAAAAATTTTTTTGTAAAAATACATAAATTTGATTTTATAAAACATTTTTGATGTTAACCAATGAAACTTAAAAAATATGTGTATTGATGTATACATAGAAATTTTGAACTTTAATATAACAAAATTGACATATTTGTAGTTTACAAAATTTTATTTTTTTTAAGAAAATAAAGGTAGTATTTGAATTTTAATTTTACACTAGAATTTATTTTAAAGTCTTGTATTTTGCAACAAAAAGGTCATTTCAATATAATAAAAATAAATTTAACTCTTCCTGGTTCCTTGCATTGAAGTTTTACTTATTTTTATTTAAATTTTTAATCGCAAAAGGGCTGGAAGAATTGAAAAGCTTGTCCAGTCCGAAAACATATTGCAACATCCACATCTCTCTAAAGCATTGACGAGCCATTCACAATAACATTTGTAGAATGTCAGTACCAGTTTCTAAGATAACGTGTGCATCCACACTGTAAATAAACTCATTTAAAGTCAATGATGAGGAAGATAGTGAAGTTATACTTCATTCCACTTTTAATTTTAAATCACTTTAGCAGGGCACACTCAACCAGGTAATATTAAGAGCCCAGCTATTTAAAATCAATTTGACATTCTACCGTTTAAACACAAAAAGGAAATGCAGAGGCAGAACTTTTTGAATTCGCCTTGGGTTTTACCTTGTTGAATGTACCTTGAGTGTGCCCTGCACTTTAGTGCAGTCTTCTTTTTACGTTTCATTTCCATTTTTTTTTAACATATTTTTATATGGAAAATCGCTACTTTTGCAAAACATAAAAAATAAAAAGGTTTCTTTTCGAAGTAAGGAATTGGATTAAACTCCGACTTGATTAAAAACGTTTTGACAACTAATGCTCCATTTTTAGCTTAAGACTGCTGTTGGCGGATTACAATTAGAACGCCAGTATTAAAAGATTTTCTTGTGTTGTGTTAAAATTTCTATCTTTTGCCAAGTAAATACGTTTTGCGAGGTATGGAAAATTATCCAAAATTTTTAAACAACCAAAAAAGAAGCAAATTGTATTTCTTTTATTTTGCGGCCAACGCGTTCGTATAGTTTTTTTTAATGGCGATGCTGCAATTAAACAAGTTCTTGTTAATAAAATAATAAATAATAATTTTAAAACGTTTGTAGTTAAAAAAGATAATTTTTTAAGTTTCTCCTGTTTCTAGAGCTAACATTTTTTTATATATGTACATACAGATTTTAATTTATAGTACTATTGTTTAATATTACAGTACAATACATACATATATAAAACAAGCAACAGTAATATATAAAACAAAAAACGTTAAGTAAACGAATAGAATATTTGTATACTAATTGTACATATAGCAAATAAATTCATGCCCAGTGATGGTTTTATATAATTTTCTGTTTTTTACAACAAAATTAGTAATACAAGTAATTAATTTATTTCATTTATTTAACTTCACTTGCTTTTATTTAAATTTTATTCGAAAAATACTTTTTACTGTAAAAAACAGAAAATTAATGATTTATATTTGTGGTAACTTAGAATTTATTGTGTGATGTGACTAGACACCGGGAAAGGACAAAAGGCATTTTTGCGTTGTTAAATTATATAAAATATCTTAGTTCATGTATATCTGCGCTGGTTATCGATCCACGACTTAAGCTGCTGAGGGGTTCTCCGCTTCAGCACAGGAAACTGATTTGACGCGTTAATGCATTCTGTGAGGCTTGGAAGTTTATCCAAGCTTTTCAAACAACCGAAATAGGAACAAACAGCATTCCTTTCATCTTGCGTCCAACGCGTACGTTTGGTTTTTCCAAATGGCGATGCTGCAAAGATAGGTTATTATTAATAAAAGAAACAAAATAAATTTTACTACTTTTGTGGTTAAAATAAGCCTTTTTTTTAAGTTACTTCTATTTCTACAGCTACTTACTGCTTCTTTTCTTCTTTTTTGATGTTTCATTCGAAGTACTAAGCTGGTTTGATGTGTCAGATACATCGGGATCGATAGAATAGCTTTCTTCAGTGTTTTTGCTCGCATCTGCCACTGAAGTATTGTTGTCATTTTCGTCAGTTGCAGTATATATTGGAATATCTTCACCATCAACACCATCATCACCATCATCACCGTCATCACCATCATCACCATCTTCACCCTCTTCACCATCACCAATGGCGTTCAATAATAATTTTGATACACAAGTTATCTCAGATACTGGCACTGACATTCTATAAAAGTTCTTGTGAATGTCTTTGTGGTGACCCATAAAGTTTGCCAGTTTATCAACCGAAGCCTCCTCAACATTTAAGAGAGATGTGTATGTTGCAATATGCTTTCGTAGGGTTGTGCCTCTTAGGCTTTCTGGCAATTGTGCGCCACATTCCATTGAAAATTGCTTTAGTAGTGGACAAGCTCTAAAATATTCCTTTGATAATTTTGAGGTCACTTTCCTACAAAAGATATATTTGTTTGCGGTCGTTATCCCTGCATTCTCTCTATGTTTTATTATTAGATCGATAGCTGTTACACATAGTGGGGTCAGTAGCACACTGACTGTTCTTCCCAATTTCCCTCTGATAATAAGTCTTACAAATTGCTTGGCAAATGCAATAGATTCCTTTGATATATTTTGCAAATTTTTTTCCTTCAAAGTATCAATTATATTTTCTTTATTTTGGTAGTTTGAAACGGTAAGCCTTTCGATTTCCCCAGCCCTTCTGCGATTGAAAATTTGAATAAAAATCAGTGAGGCTTTTATTAACTCTAACCAAGAATGGTAACAATAGTTCTTCTCCAAAACTTGCATTTCTTTAGTCATTTTAGTTTTTAAATATATATAGAGTTTCTTTATATCCTCTTTAGATGGAAGAGTAACCTTTTTTTCTCGTTTTTGATTCGCCTGATCCTCACCAGCCTTTTTGTTAACTTGCGATTGAGCCTCCTCTTCCCACAAAAGTAAAAAATCATCTAAATTCTTTTTTGATTCATCATCCTGAATTTTTATAAACTCAGTTCTTTGTTTGCATCCACATTTTTTTATAAGAGATGTTAGTTGCTGCGCTACAGCAGGCGTTTTATACCAGCATAACAAGTTGTCCCAATTTGCCACTTTTTGTATTGCTTTTAAGCAGTTGTTTACCATTTGTGGTACAAAAACTTGTTTGAGCTCTTTTATTTCTGGACAAATTTCTTGCATTGCAATTTTAAAACGCCCTAAAAGTCGCAAATGTGATCGCACCATATCGTGTTGATGAGTAAGTGTATACTTTTCCGCCAGTTTATTACCATATTTAATAATAAGTTCATCATAGCGAATAGAACTGGTAATTTTGTCACTTCTTAATATTGGAAATATTTTTGTTTTGAGGATTTCGTTAGCCTCTTGATGTATATATTGGGTTAATCTTCTACCATATATAAAATTATCTCGATTATTTTTTGCATAATTCCCACAGTTACGTGAATGTATTCTTAAGGTTTTTTTCGAAAAAAAACCTTTACAATTTTTACAACAAGTGTAATCTGATACTTCGTTTTTAGTTTTAGTCTGTTGTTGGCGGCTTAGAATTAAAACACCGGTATTTAACGATTCTGTTGTGTTGTGCAAAAAATCCCCATCTTTCCGTAATTTGTTAAATACTTGTATACGATCTTTGTGTTTTTTTGGTAAATGAAGAATGGCTTTAATTTCTTTTTCTTTCTTATGCTTAAGTAAAAGATGCCTTGCAATTTTACTTTGAAGTGTTTTGCAGAAGACGCAGAAATGCTTTTTTTTTGAGTTGCTATGGGGAATTTTCACTTTCGATATATCTAAAGGCGATTTTATTAATATTACGCTTTGTGCCAGCAACTCAGAACTTGTCTCATTTAAATTTAAGACCGTGCTTTCTACTGTTTTTTCAATTGTTGAGTCTGGAAGGTATTCAGATAAGCTATCCTGTGGTATAAAATCACTTTGTTCAGAAAAACTAGCTCTTTCGGTACTATTAAAGAAGTTGTTTATAGTTGTGGAGTTTGGTGTCATATTTTCTTCAGCAAAACTGTTTGTTTCAGCGGTGCTATATGCAGCGCTATCAACATTTGGATTTTGTGTACATATTGAAACTGCATTAGATTTTTTGTTAGTTGGTGGGGGGCTAACAAATATCAACGGTGGGCTTAAACCAAACGATGCCTTTGTTGACTCTACTTTTTCATGTTGTTTTTTACAATGATCGTAAATAGGAGAAATTATATTCTGAGTTGAATTCATATTATTAGTTTTGTTTAGGGAAGGAATTTCAAATGGTTTTTTGTTCAAACAATCCTTTTGTGTGAGTGATTCAGACTCGTTTCGATTGCAGTACATAGTTAAATTTGCTTCATTTTGAGAAAATTGTGTGTGTGACGATGATGTACTCTTTGGATCGGAATATATACCTGGATTATTTCTGTTAACAGGCGAATTTTCGTAATTTGGATTTTGTGTGCATATTGAAACTGCATTAAATTCTTTGTTAATTGATGAGGGGCTAACAAACATTAACGGTTGTCCTGAACCAAACGATGCCTCTGTCGACTCTAATTTTTCATGTTGTTTTTTACAATGATCGTGAATAGGAGAAATAATATTCTGAGTAGAATTCATGTTATTAGTTTTGTTTAGGGAAGGAATTTCAAATGGTTTTTTGTTCAAACAATCCTTTTGTGTGAGTGATTCAGACTCGTTTCGATTGCAGTACATAGTCAAATTTGCTTCATTTTGAGAAAATTGTGTGTGTGACGATGATGTACTCTTTGGGTCGGAATATATACCTGGATTATTTCTGTTAACAGGCGAATTTTCGTAATTTGGATTTTGTGTGCATATTGAAACTGCATTAAATTCTTTGTTAATTGATGAGGGGCTAACAAACATTAACGGTTGTCCTGAACCAAACGATGCCTCTGTCGACTCTAATTTTTCATGTTGTTTTTTACAATGATCGTGAATAGGAGAAATAATATTCTGAGTTGAATTCATATTATTAGTTTTGTTTAGGGAAGGAATTTCAAATTGTTTTTTGTTCAAACAATCCTTTTGTGTGAGTGATTCAGACTCATTTCGATTGCAGTACATAGTTAAATTTGCTTTATTTTGAGAAAACTGTGTGTGTGGGGATGATGAACTCTTTGGGTCGGAATATATACCTGGATTATTTCTTTTAACAGGCGAATTTTCGTAATTTGGATTTTGTGTACATATTGAAACTGCATTAAATTCTTTGTTAATTGATGAGGGGCTAACAAATATTAACGGTTGTCCTGAACCAAACGATGCCTCTGTCGACTCTACTTTTTCATGTTGTTTTTTACAATGATCGTAAATAGGAGAAATTATATTCTGAGTTGAATTCATATTATTAGTTTTGTTTAGGGAAGGAATTTCAAATGGTTTTTTGTTCAAACAATCCTTTTGTGTGAGTGATTCAGACTCGTTTCGATTGCAGTACATGGTTAAATTTGCTCTTGTGTTTTTTTTTGTTATAATTGGTTGACTTAACGCGTTTATTTTGAGAAAATTGTGTGTGTGATGATGGTGAACTCTTTGGGTCGGAATATATACCTGGATTATTTCTTTTAACAGGCGAATTTTCGTAACTACTTTTTAAATTCAATAAATCTTTTTTCTGATCTACAAAATTTAGTTATTCAAGTAGTTTAGAATAACGAACATGAACGCAAATATAGTTAATACATTTATGTACTATACTTACCACTAGTTTTAATTATAACTGCTGAATAACTTCCACCGTTACTTTTTACAGTACATGCCTTTCTCCCAATTCTAAGCACCTTTTTGGATGGTATAACTCCATACTGTGTCGTGTTGTTATAATTTACTAAGGTAAACATTATTGGCTACAATCCAAAACAAAAAATCGATTAAAGAGCTTACAATTTGTATTTAATTATTTTTATAGCCAAAATATAAAATTGTGCACGTATCGCACTTTATAGAATTGGTAGTCCAAAGGGTACTAACAGAGCGCAATCAGTGGGGGTTATGAAATAAAATATGTATTTAAAAAAGTTTGTTTAAATTAATTGAAATTAGTGGTAAAAAATTGTAATTTATGGAATAGTTTTTGTAAAATGGATTAAGAACACTCCTTTGTAAGAAAAATTCTTTAGAAGAGAAGAAAAACAAATATACGCAGGAATAGTAGCCCAAAGGTGTTTTAATACAGGACTACTAGCCGAAAATATGAAATAATAAATTTAAAATGGCTCCAAAATAATTTTATATGAAAAATTCTTGAATGGATAAGTAGTCAAAAATGGTCAGACATATATGGAATATACGACCTATGGCGTATACGAAATAAGTGGGCCAAATGGTATATGTAAATAAACAGAGTACCCTCCCTTAATAGGATATTTTAATTTAATTTTAATTTCAAGGTAATATATTTAAAAAAAATTCTTGAGAAGACAAGTAGTTATATTTAAAAGGGTTGACCTATTGCACTTGATTGAATTCTTGACTCAAAGGCTATTTATAGAGTACCTTTAGTAGGATATTTAATATAAAATAACCATTTCAAAAAGGAGATTTAAAAAATTAAATTTTAGGTTATTATATGAAATTTAAAGGGGGTGCCCCAAAATGATTTTAATGAAAGGCTGTTACTGAAATATTTGAAACATTACCTTTGTTCTGCATTTTGTCTCGAATCGAATTTTCATAATCGTTTTTTTCACTGTAAAATACTTTGTGTACTTATAGCTCTTATTTACTATGTTTTCGATTGTTTGCATTTTTGTACAAAATTCTTATACTTTTTATTTACAATTGGGATATAAGTATAATTTGATGACAACTATTCCACAGTAAAAAGGAACGACGGAGAAAATTATATTCAAATCAAAATGCAGAATAGGGATGATTATTTAAATTTTAGTAAAATAAGTTTAAAAATACTTATTTTAGAAGAAATATTCGGGAGGATGTAGGGGGCCAAAAAAGATAATATATAATATATTAAGGGTTTCACGTATTCCACTGCATAGAAATTGTGGTCAAAATTGTGTTTTAACAGACGACCATTTCTAGAATGCATAACATATTTGCATTCGAGATAATTAGTTAAAAAAATTTTATCTTTAAAAAAATAATATTCACCAGATGAATGACAAAAAGTGGTCAAGTATGGAATGGTACACGTGTTTCACATTATAGGAGGAGGGCCCAAAAATGGTTTTAATGAAAGGCTGAAATATTTGAAACATTACCTTTGTTCTGCATTTTGTCTTGAATCGAATTTTCTTGATCTTATTTTTTCACTGTAAAATACTTTGTGTACTTATAGCTCTTATTTATTATGTTTTCGATTGTTTGCATTTTTGTACAAAATTCTTATACTTTTTATTAACAATTGGGATATAAGTATAATTTGATGACAACTATTCCACAGTGAAAAGGAACGACGGAGAAAATTCTATTCAAATCAAAATGCAGAATAGGGATGATTATTTAAATTTTAGTAAAATAAGTTTAAAAATACTTATTTTAGAAGAAATATTCGGGAGGATGTAGGTGGCCAAAAAAGATAATATATAATATATTAAGGGGTTCACGTATTCCACTGCATAGAAATTGTGGTCAAAAAGTGTTTTAACAGACGACCATTTTTAGAATGCATAACATATTTGCATTCGAGATAATTGTTGTCGAATAACTTTTTGTAGAGCATTTAATGTCAATAGCTTTTATAGTTTTCGAAATATCGAAAATTTCATAAAAATTGTTATTTTTTATGGGAGCTACCCCTTCTTCAACCCCACCCAAAAAAATGTATTCTTCAAAGCGTAGGTTTTGTTGTCGAATTACTTTTGGTAGAGCATTTAATGTCGACAGCTGTTATAGTTTTCGAAATATAGCGTATCGAAAATTTCATACAAATTGTTAATTTTTATGGGAGCTACCCCTTGTGTTCACCCCCAACTAAAAAATGTTTTTTTCAAAGCGTAGGTTTTGTTGTCGAATTACTTTTCGTATAACATTTAATGTCGATAGCTGTTATAGTTTTCGAAATATAGCGTATCGAAACTTTCATACAAATTGTTAATTTTTATGGGAGCTACCCGTTGTTCACCCCCCACTAAAAAAATGTTTTCTTCAAAGCGTAGGTTATGTTGTAGAATTACTTTTCGTATAGCATTTAATGTCGACAGCTGTTATAGTTATCGAAACATAGCGTATCGAAAATTTCATACAAATTGTTAATTTTTATGGGAGCTACCCCTTGTGTTCACCCCCAACTAAAAAATGTTTTCTTCAATAGTTGTTATAGTTTTCGAAATATAGCGTATCGAAAATGTCATACAAATTGTTAATTTTTATGGGAGCTACCCGTTGTTCACCCCCCACTAAAAAAATGTTTTCTTCAAAGCGTAGGTTATGTTGTAGAATTACTTTTCGTATAGCATTTAATGTCGACAGCTGTTATAGTTATCGAAACATAGCGTATCGAAAATTTCATACAAATTGTTAATTTTTATGGGAGCTACCCCTTGTGTTCACCCCCAACTAAAAAATGTTTTCTTCAAAGTGTAGGTTTTGTTGTCGAATTACTTTTCGTATAGCATTTAATGTCGATAGCTGTTATAGTTTTCGAAATATAGCGTATCGAAGCTTTCATACAAATTGGTAATTTTTATGGGAGCTACCCGTTGTTCACCCCCCACTAAAAAAATGTTTTCTTCAAAGCGTAGGTTTTGTTGTCGAATTACTTTTCGTATAGCATTTAATGTCGATAGCTGTTATAGTTTTCGAAATATAGCGTATCGAAACTTTCATACAAATTGTTAATTTTTATGGGATTTACCCGTTGTTCCCCCCCCACTAAAAAAATGTTTTCTTCAAAGCGTAGGTTATGTTGTAGAATTACTTTTTGTATAGCATTTAATGTCGACAGCTGTTATAGTTTTCGAAATATAGAAAATTTCATACAAATTGTTAATTTTTATGGGAGCTACCCGTTGTTCACCCCCAACTAAAAAATGTTTTCTTTAAAGCGTAGGTTTTGTTGTCGAATTACTTTTCGTATAGCATTTAATGTCGATAGCTGTTATAGTTTTCGAAATATAGCGTATCGAAACTTTCATACAAATTGTTAATTTTTATGGGAGCTACCCGTTGTTCACCCCCCACTAAAAAAATGTTTTCTTCAAAGCGTAGGTTTTGTTGTCGAATTACTTTTCGTATAGCATTTAATGTCGATAGCTGTTATAGTTTTCGAAATATAGCGTATCGAAACTTTCATACAAATTGTTAATTTTTATGGGAGCTACCCGTTGTTCACCCCCCACTAAAAAAATGTTTTCTTCAAAGCGTAGGTTTTGTTGTCGAATTACTTTTCGTATAGCATTTAATGTCAATAGTTGTTATAGTTTTCGAAATATAGCGTATCGAAAATGTCATACAAATTGTTAATTTTTATGGGAGCTACCCCTTGTGTTCACCCCCAACTAAAAAAATGTTTTCTTCAAAGCGTAGGTTATGTTGTAGAATTACTTTTCGTATAGCATTTAATGTCGATAGCTGTTATAGTTTTCGAAATATAGCGTATCGAAAATTTCATAAAAATTGTTAATTTTTATGGGAGCTCCGCTTGTGTTTTCCCCCAACTAAAAAAATGTTTTCTTCAAAGCGTAGGTTTTGTTGTAGAATTACTTTTCGTTTAGCATTTAATGTCGATAGCTGTTATAGTTTTCGAAATATAGCGTATCGAAAATTTCATAAAAATTGTTAATTTTTATGGGAGCTACCCCTTGTGTTCACCCCCAACTAAAAAAATGTTTTCTTCAAAGCGTAGGTTTTGTTGTCGAATTACTTTTCGTATAGCATTTAGTGTCGACAGCTGTTATAGTTTTCGAAATATAGCTTATCGAAAATTTCATACAAATTGTT
This sequence comes from Melanophora roralis, assembly GCA_963583895.1. Classification (NCBI taxonomy): domain Eukaryota; kingdom Metazoa; phylum Arthropoda; class Insecta; order Diptera; family Rhinophoridae; genus Melanophora; species Melanophora roralis. The sequence continues at coordinate 16,929,779 of OY757192.1, read as the reverse complement.
AATTTTTATGGGAGCTACCCCTTGTGTTCACCCCCAACTAAAAAAATGTTTTCTTCAAAGCGTAGGTTATGTTGTAGAATTACTTTTCGTATAGCATTTAATGTCGATAGCTGTTATAGTTTTCGAAATATAGCGTATCGAAAATTTAATACCAATTGTTAATTTTTATGGGAGCTACCCCTTGTGTTCACCCCCAACTAAAAAATGTTTTCTTTAAAGCGTAGGTTTTGTTGTGGAATTACTTTTCGTATAGCATTTAATGTCGACAGCTGTTATAGTTTTCGAAATATAGCGTATCGAAAATTTCATACAAATTGTTAATTTTTATGGGAGCTACCCCTTGTGTTCACCCCCAACTAAAAAATGTTTTCTTTAAAGCGTAGGTTTTGTTGTGGAATTACTTTTCGTATAGCATTTAATGTCAATAGCTTTTATAGTTTTCGAAATATCGAAAATTTCATAAAAATTGTTATTTTTTATGGGAGCTACCCCTTCTTCAACCCCACCCAAAAAAATGTATTCTTCAAAGCGTAGGTTTTGTTGTCGAATTACTTTTGGTAGAGAATTTAATGTCGACAGCTGTTATAGTTTTCGAAATATAGCGTATCGAAAATTTCATACAAATTGTTAATTTTTATGGGAGCTACCCCTTGTGTTCACCCCCAACTAAAAAATGTTTTCTTTAAAGCGTAGGTTTTGTTGTGGAATTACTTTTCGTATAGCATTTAATGTCGACAGCTGTTATAGTTTTCGAAATATAGCGTATCGAAAATTTCATAAAAATTGTTAATTTTTATGGGAGCTCCGCTTGTGTTTTCCCCCAACTAAAAAAATGTTTTCTTCAAAGCGTAGGTTTTGTTGTAGAATTACTTTTCGTTTAGCATTTAATGTCGATAGCTGTTATAGTTTTCGAAATATAGCGTATCGAAAATTTCATACAAATTGTTAATTTTTATGGGAGCTACCCCTTGTGTTCACCCCCAACTAAAAAAATGTTTTCTTCAAAGCGTAGGTTTTGTTGTCGAATTACTTTTCGTATAGCATTTAGTGTCGACAGCTGTTATAGTTTTCGAAATATAGCTTATCGAAAATTTCATACAAATTGTTAATTTTTATGGGAGCTACCCCTTGTGTTCACCCCCAACTAAAAAAATGTTTTCTTCAAAGCGTAGGTTATGTTGTAGAATTACTTTTCGTATAGCATTTAATGTCGATAGCTGTTATAGTTTTCGAAATATAGCGTATCGAAAATTTCATAAAAATTGTTAATTTTTATGGGAGCTCCGCTTGTGTTTTCCCCCAACTAAAAAAATGTTTTCTTCAAAGCGTAGGTTTTGTTGTAGAATTACTTTTCGTTTAGCATTTAATGTCGATAGCTGTTATAGTTTTCGAAATATAGCGTATCGAAAATTTCATACAAATTGTTAATTTTTATGGGAGCTACCCCTTGTGTTCACCCCCAACTAAAAAAATGTTTTCTTCAAAGCGTAGGTTTTGTTGTCGAATTACTTTTCGTATAGCATTTAGTGTCGACAGCTGTTATAGTTTTCGAAATATAGCTTATCGAAAATTTCATACAAATTGTTAATTTTTATGGGAGCTACCCCATGTGTTCACCCCCAACTAAAAAAATGTTGTCTTCAAAGCGTAGGTTTTGTTGTCGAATTACTTTTGGTAGAGCATTTAATGTCGACAGCTGTTATAGATTTTTTGATAACTAAAAAATTTATAACATTCTTATGTACCTATTAAACCCTAACCATACTCTTTGCGAGTACGTATATGTAGTAAACCATAATGAACTTAATATTCTTCCCTAAGTTAGGAGCGAAAGTTGTCGCAAGTTCAATACGAAAAATTTTTGTGTGTATAACAATAAGCCTAAAGGTGCGTTTAGATTGTGCTAATATTTGTGCAAAATAATAAAAATTTTGTTTGTCCTAGTGTAAACACTCGAATTTGTTAGCCACCAAATATTTTTCGACTGTTTGTTGGCTAAAAAATTCTTTGTTTGTGAACAAAGCTTTGCATAGTGTAAACACTTTGTCAGCACGTCGTTACAAATATTTGCCTCGATATTTTGTTTGTTCTTACAATATTTTTGGCGGAACAAATAGCGACAAATAATTGTAGAAACGTGGTAAAGTGAGGCCAAACGCAAAAAAATGGTAATAAATCTGTATCTTCGAAACTATTTGTCCAATTATAAAATAATGTATGAAGGAGTCGTAGAGGAGGACCCTAGGTTTTAGAAAATAAAATATTGGACTGCCCTGTATATACATACATTGAGCTACAGGGTGCCAAAGTTGACCTCCTCGGGCTTACAAAACATTTCTATGCTTATAACTTTTGTAAATATCAACCGATTTCAATGATTTTTAGATTTATTTGATGAAAATTGAAATCTGAAAAGAAAACATTATCACTCTTTCTTATTACCTGTTACAGTTTAAACGATATTTGGGTTTAAAATTTAAAATTGTTGTTTTTGACCTAGACTTTATTTGGTTTGTTGCAAATGTCTGCAATTGTAGTTATGCTAAAAATATTTTTTAAAATATTTTTGTATTTCTAAAAAGTTTGTTAAGCCTGCACAAAAAAATTTATTTAATTATCTTTATTCGTCTAGCCGTGAAAAATATGCAAAGTCAAAATTTTCAAGGTGATTTCAAAAATGGCATAATTTTGACAAAAATTTAGCACAATTGATTAACTTTTTTTGCAAATATTTGTAAAAATAATTATTTCTTTTTTAACGTTTTTGGAAAAAGTAGGCTTCAGTATATATTAGTAGTATATTTTTGAAAGGATTTAGACGTGCACCCTACGCCAGGCATAGTGTCGAAAATATGGAATTTGTCAACGAAATTTTAAATTTATTGGCCGAGAAAAAAAAACGCAAGCCAGTTTTTTAAAAATTGGCCCGAAATTAAAATAACTTATCTTTTGAGTTTTCAGTTTTAATTAAGTTTTTCACCGCCCGCTCAAAAATGGGGTCACGAGGGTAAATGTTATTAATATAGGCAAGTTTTAAGATGCGTGTAATATAATAGCTCAGAAAATAACTTTAAAGTTACTTAACTCTTTTTGTTTTTTATTTAAATAATAAATAACATAATATTATAATAAAGTTTTAAAATCCATTACGTTATCATAAATCAACAATATTTTATAAACTTTCAAATATAAAAAATTTTCACAAAAAAAAAACTAAATATAATATTTTGGAATTTTTTTAATCTGACCCCTTATTTTTTTTCTAAAGGTAAAAAATATGATATGTAAGCAAATCTCCATCTGTTTACCTTTTCAATTATATATAAAATTTGTATATTATTAGTTATTTTATACTATATTAACTGCCCTTAAAACAGCTATCTTGCGTCAAATTTGTTGAAAGTCCATTATTTTGTAGGGTGTGTATATACATTAGCTATGGCATAGTGATATATGAAAATTTTTGCAACGAGATTTTAAAGTGCTCTTGGCTTTTAATTTGTAAGACTTGGAAAAAAATACATATGGCAAAAAATGGGGGAGCTTGGTTGTGGGTAAATGGCGCCTCATCTTTTCACGTTGCTTTACAAACACAATTTGATACTATTTGGCAGATGGATTTCATAAACATAACAACAACATTATTTGACAGATGTTTGTCATACACACCGGACAAATAAAATTATTTGTGCAGTGTAAAGGGGTATACAAATATTTGTACCAAACATGTCTGACACCAAACTTTCTGTTATTTGTGCAAATAAAATTCAAACAAATATTAGTGCAATCTAAACGCATGCCCAAATATTAGTCACAAACCATACTATTAGCCCAAACCATTATTTGTTGTGTTTGGGCAAATATTAGCGTAGTCTAAACGTACCTTAAGAAATTAAAAATAAATTTGTTAATACTAAAGAAAATACTAGGAATGAATTGTATTGATATACATATATAAGAAAATAACTTTATAAAAACTAACTACACAAATTTTTTCCTAATACGATGTACTATTATGAGAATAGAATGTTAAGAAAGAAAACACTCGTAACAATTAGGGTAATAGTCTCAAAATACTCTGAAATCGTTCCAAAATGGTTTGACTTAAAAAATGTTATTTAAATTTCTAATAACTTTTATATACATTTAAGGCAATAAATGTTTAATATAGAAAATCAATGGGCCTTATTGTGTTTGGCGCGTAGTCGTGTCAAATGTTGTCGAATTCGCCACAAAACGACAAGTTGCTATGCATATAGCATTGGCGTATTTGTTAGACGGTACCAAAAAAATTAAAAATGACTACGTCAACGCCAATCACAATAAGGGTGATTATAATCTTTCGACTTGCTTTGCCAATGTACAATAAACTTTTCTTTTAATAAACTGATAAATTTAAAAAAAACTTAAGCTAATACCAATAAAATATATCAAATAATAACGGTATTTTGTTGAAAATAAAATTTTTAATTTTTTTATTTGGTTAAAACAACGATTTTGAGTTTATACCGTGATTCAAACTATATTATAAAACACTTTAGAGAGAATTAAAGATCGCAAAATGTTTTGTAGCAAAAAAAAAAAGAAATATCCGTCAGAGCAAATAAAAAAATTTATTAAACATGAATCGAAAAAGAAGATTTATATGCCCTGGATCTTTTTAATTTATGAACATATGTATGTAAGTACGTACCTCTTTAAATACAGTAGAAAAGGCGTGCTTTGTGTTAAACCGTGTTAAATAAGTTTTGATACTGACTAAAAACAATTGAATACAATCTGTAAAAATAAAACATTACATTAAAATATATTTAAAGAAAACTAAAAACTTTAGAAGTTTGAAATAAAAAAAACGGATTTTCGACAAAAAAGTTGAAATTTTCGGTTTTTTTTCTATTAAATAAAATAAATTTGGAAAAGTAAAAATATTCCTGAAACATATTGAACCAGCCCGTAAACACATTACACCCTGCATGTCAACGATAAAATTGTAATGCATATAATACGAAAAATTTTAAAAACTTTAATGCAGGTATAGTGATGCATTCACCAAAGCACTCATTGGTTTTTTTAAATAAACTCATGTACATACCTTTTTTTTTAATTTTGTAGACTCGTCGTTGTACGTTATATATAAGCTATATGTGAAAATATTAAAATAAACGAAATTAAAATTTATTTATATTTTTAAAATTTACTTACCTTGTGCGTTTTTAACTGCTCAAGTTGTTTTTGCCTCTAGGGGAAATTTCATATGTTTTTGCTTTTTTAACCATATAATTGGTTATTATTTCGCTAAAAACTAATTTTTTCGCCACAAAATAAAATATTAGTTTTATTTCTTTATAAAAATTCAAAAAAGTTTTTATTTTATACTCCAGAATAAAATTTCGTTATTTCACGTTCACTGGTTAAACTTGGAATGAAGCAATATGTATTTTTCATGATGTGAATGTTGCTGAAAGAACCGTTAGAGCTTAGCGTGGGTTATATGCAGTAGTTGCCATATTTTCAATTGTATTAATGTACACCAAGCATACATTTATGCAAGAAACTCCTTGCATTTACGTAACCTTATATTTGTACATTAAGGTATATCCTTTAAATTTCTAAATGTGTATTACAAATAAAACTTTTATGAAAATATGTAAATGATTTTCATAAATATTTTTTTTATCTATGTCGAAGCAAATATGTTCTTAGTTGAAATAAATTCTATATTTTTACTGTCATAAGTTAACTTTACCTTAGTTTTTATTATTTTGTTTGGTTTTAATTAGAACTAATAAAAATATTACATACCACAAGTGAAGAAAATAGTTAGAAATTATAATTATAAAATTATTATTTTACCACAAGGTAGAAAAAAAAGTACAAAATATGAAATGGGTTTGTGTTTATTTTGTTTAACATAAAATTAGCAATATCATTAGAATCTAATAAAATATTCACTAAACAAAAGTTTTAAGAAATTAAAATTTTAATCGTATCTCCTTTAGATTTTATCCCTTTTTACCCCCTAATTAGTCAAAATTGCATGCCTTTAGTTGTTTGCGCTTGGGCTGTGCGATGATGAATCAAATTAAATCGTATTTATTGGGTTAAAGAAGATTTTGAAAAAAAAAAATTATTTTAATCATTTCGATCAGAGTACGTAAATTTGTAACTTGCAAGTCTAATTTAGGTAACCATGAAAACAGTAAGGCAGCTCTTATAAAACTGCAAATATGGCAACACATAAAATACTCATTTATAAAATAACGGCACTTCACACATTTTTTATAGTATAAAACACGTGATTTAATAGTGTCCAGGCATGGAAAATCAATATTTAAAATGGCACTGTAAAAGTTAAAAACATGTTTTGAAATATAATTTTGCATGCAAAAATCAACTTTTCTTTCTCAACATTTGGATATATTTGTAGAACGAAATTATCGGCCAAATCAGCGAGAACATTATTATAAAAATTAGCACAATCGTCCACATAAATGCCTAAGGCATAAGCAAAAAACCAAAAATACATATTTTTCGCCAATAAAATATCTGTTTTTTATTATACGAATAATTTAAAACTAAAATTTAATTTATTGAGCTTCCAGTTGACTTTGGGCTTTATAATATAGCATTAAGGTTATATCTGAAGGAATTAAAACTATCTCCTATATAAATGACAATCAACTATATAAAACCCTTTTTATTAAACTAATTTTTCATTAAAAACTTTAAAAGTTTTCTAGAGTGTAGCATATAATTGTCAATTTAACTTAGGGAAGCCAATACACCCTTGTAGTTCTGTTCAATGGTGCATTATGATTTGCTCCAACCAACTTTTCGACTGCAATATAATATACATATTCGTATACTTTTATTTCTGCATACATACACTTTATAATGGCTTGTTTAGCACCATTATAATTTTTAGATTTTTTTCGTACATTCGTGTATGTATTCAGACGTCACTTCGTCCTATAGGTTTATTTATGACGAACATAAAAGCGAAAACAGCCTTCGAAAAAATTACTTTTTATTAAAAAAAAAATAAGTCTTCTAAGTAAGAACACTTCTTATTGTTGCTTACTCCCTGCTAAAGGATATACAGTGGTTCAAACGTATAATTGGACACTAGGTGTGCGATTATTCAAATGCAATTTTTTCACTTCTACGACAATAATTTTAAAAAACTTTTATACCGAGTTATAGGTTATTGAAAGACCTTTAAAACAATGTATAATACTTAACACGTTTTATTCAAAAACATTTTTAAAAATAAGAAATAAAAAAAAACCATTAAATTTTATGTCAAACGTATAATTGGACAGTCTGTAGTTTTTGGTCTTGGAAGCAAAACCTTTTGCTTTTATTACTGTTTTCAATCGCCTAGGTATCGAGTGCACGAGTTTAATGAAAAAATCCGGAGATATGTTGTTCCACTCACGCCTTATTCCATGCTTCAACTGCTCCACTGTGTTGAAAGTGGACTTATAGAGTTTACGGGCAAGTTCATTTATAACCTTCATATGAGTGATAAGTGTTAAAATATATAAGTTTATACCAAACAAAGTTTACAAATTTTGAAACCTTATCCCAATTTTCCCAGAGACATACATACAAAGGCCAAAGTAAGACCGTCCAAATTCATTTTTTCTTTCTAACATACCTATCCGAGATATAAGCCAAAAGCTACGACTACCTTTTTTTTATACAAATGTGTATTTTATTAGGTTCATAGCCAGTCAGTAATGTACATACAGAACACACTGGTTACAGGCCAGTTCATAGTTGGTTATACAACATATCACCGGTAACATTATTGATCAAAGCCAAAAATTGCCTAACAATATTGCATGTGTATGGGGTACCTTAAGAAGTGTTTTCGATAACATGTTTCAATTTATAGAAGTTTTTGAAATAAATTCTATATTTGTATAACATTTAGTGGAAATCTGCAATATGCAAAAATAAAATATTTCAGAAATTATTTTTCAATGCCTTTAAATTAAATATTTATGTATATAAAACCAGCTTAAACCTGGCTTACGTAGTCTTTGATTTTCTTAAAAACTAAAATATGTTGTTTAAATAGATATGAGTAATAAGTTATTTAATTCATATACATACATACATATGTAGAACTTGTTAATAATTCGATTACAGCGTCACCTATTTAATTTAAAAAATACTACTCAAAATAACCATTTGAAGAAAAAAATTATTAAAATTAGTATAGCAGTTCTTGATAAGATCGTGCATAAGCAAACAGCTCAGATTTTTAAGCAAAAGAAAAATTTGTACTGTACGTAAGAAAAAAATTTAAATAATATTGAACTTTCCATCCCTGAATCAATTCTTATTTAACACAAGTATTTCAGGTAAACTTAATTCTATAACAACAACATTTTTGTTTTACAGCTTTCAACTAAACTGCATGTATAAACAATTTTGTTTCCTTTTTTGTGTGTAGTTTGACAGTTAGTGAACAAAAATGATCATCTGTGTTTTTAAGATTACCTGTTGTACTTGATGCATGTTCTTAAAAAAATACATATGTATGTGTATGTACATTAAAAGAGTGATGTAAAATTAGTGCTTTTACTCTTTTTTAAATTCGTTTTAAGAATGTTGGCGTGGAAAATTATTGAGTCAATACTCTGTGCTTTTATTGGGAGGTATCAATGTTTTTGTTTTGTTTAGTGGGACCAATGATAAATTTGAAATACAAGTTGTTTTAATTGGTAAAGCCTGAAAAACCCAATTTAGGGAAAAATGCAAAAAAGATTGTTAAATATTTAAACAAAGTAAAACGTAAACGAAGTAAACGTAACGACTCAAAACCGACATGTTTTTTTTCGAAAGTGTGGCATAAGCTTTCATTATTCATGCTGCAATATAGAAGCACGCATTACTTAACAGTATGTTTAGCAAATAACTCCACAAAAAAATGTCAAACTACACCTAAGACACCGTATGAAAATAATTACATTGTGCTTTTGACAGCTCTTACATATATTTCTGTTTTTCGGTCTTCTCATGTGCGGAAATATATTTTGTTAGGTAAAATGAAAAACCATGTAACTACAATTTTTAAAATTTTACAAATGAAAGAAAAAAATCGTTTTTATTTCAAAATTATTTTTGATAATATATCGTAAAAGGAAAAACCATGTAAAAATGTTTTTGCTTATCCCCTAAAAATTTAAAAGTTGTAGTTACATGGGTTTTTACCTAACGAAATACTACTCTAACTCCCACTGTGCATTGGACATCAAAAATAATCGTAATAATAGGTCTGTCTGCGTACTTTTCCAGTAGCAAATACTCAGTAAATTTTTTTGGGAGAGTAAGACCAATTTTACTCTGTCGGCTAAGAATATATCAAAAAGTACGCAGACAGTATCCAGTAAAATCTTGCAAGAAAACAGTTGAACAGTGTGTAAACAATAACAAAGAAAAAAAAAATATTAGCATATGTGTACGCGGTAAATTATTTGTATATTTGAACGTTTCTAGCATCAAGTAAAATGTTAAGTTTATTATAATTTTTTATAAACGTTAAAAATCAACACAATTCTAACTATTGTTTAATTTCAATTTTTATTTTCGTTTCACAAAAATTGTTTCATTCAATTAGTAAATAAAAACAGCTGTTCAAACTAGTTGCAAAATCTTGCAAGAAGAAATTTCTCCAGTAACATTTTGCAAGTTCTCTAACATCCAACTGTCAAAAAATACTCTTTTTGGCTCTCTCGCTGCAAGAGATTTGGAGTACGCAGACAACATTTTGCAAGATTTTGTAACATTTTGCACAAAATGATGCAAAATATATGTACGCAGACAGACCTAATAGCGAAAACTTTTTAGCTTTCAAAAGAAGTCTGTCAAAACGATTTTAAATGTTGTAGAACTACGAATAACATGAATTCTTTAACTCGTCTCGAGACAACTTAAGTGAAATTGTAAAAAGTAAAATATATAAACACTAATTTTTTATCTAATTTTATTATATCACATCATTTTTAAAATCCAAATCAGAAAATCACTTTGTAAAAGAGACACAAAAATAATTTAAATTGTCCTCAGTTTGCTAAACTGGCAGCACTAAGTAACATTTCATTTATTTTTTTAATATTATCATTGGTTAAGTAAATTGTTTGTTAATACTTTCGTTCAATTCTAGTTATACGCTATATATTAGGATGATAAATATGTACGAATGTATATGTTTTTAATCATATTTCAATATAAAAAACGACACAGCTCACGTAATTACCGTGAATAACTCGTAATTGCGTACATCTGAGATTTTTTTATCTTAAGCGTACGTGAACGTTGGTATTAAAAATAGCGTGATTAAGCGTGCATGAGTAGAACTTTATCGTGACTTTATCATCATTTTCTTATATTAGAGTTTTATTAAACAAATTTGTTTGCTATTTCTTTCTCGTGCGTTATATTTAATCAAAATAAATTGATAGTGCAAGAGATTTTTCTCTCGTTTTTAAAAGCTCTTAAATAGCTTTTAAGGAAAAGTTACCACCACTTATACTATGTTGTCAAGTTTCTTCCTTTTTATGAAATTGTAAATTTGGCAATAGCGCTTTTACTATTTAAATAAGATGCCAGATCGTTGTGTTTTTTCTATTACCTGCTACAATGCAAAATTCATAATATTGAACTTTTATATGTATACTCTTACACTTACGGAATTTATAAAATCTTATTGAATGTATGTTGTGGAAAAATTTCCTTTATTAGTATGTATTAAGAAGATAATGTTTTCATTTAATTAAACGTAATGCTATTTTGTAATATAAAGACTGCCACTAAGGAAAGATGCTCTTTGCAGTGACCGAAAGTTATAGTTATTTTAAAATTAAAAAAAAGTGGAAATATTGGATAATAAGGAGTTTTATAAAATCCTATACTTTTAAAATTTTTTGTTTCGAGCAAAAATTAATTTACCTTGATTTTTATTTTCTTGAGCAGGAGTAAAAGTTATTTTGATTTAATTTTTTTCGAGCAAAAATTAAGTTATTTTTTATTTTTATTATTACAGTGAACTCGCGGAAACGTGAACTAATTTTTACCAAGGGTGTTCATGTTTTCGATTTTGTTCACGTTTCTGATTTTTTTAGTTATTTTCTGACGAATTTAATTTTTTTTATCAATTTATTGTTACTAGTTCAAAAACATCCAAATCTAGTCAAAACTTAACAACGCTTTAACCCGAAAAGTCTAATTTAAAAATTTTAAAATTTAGTTTTTTGGGTAATACATAATTGTCTCATTAATCCGACCACAAAAATTAACCTTTTGCAAATAAAACTATGTATGTATATCGCTTGTAGATCCTTTTATTGCGTATATCGGGAACTGCCAAACTAATAAAATTAATTTAAACAAAAAAACTCAAAAAAAACTGCTCACGTTTTAAAGCTTTCAATGTTTGTTCACGTTTTAGAGTAGTTAATGTTAAACAAAAAGTGTTCACGTTTCTGGATGTTCACGATTCTGGATATTCACGTTTCCGCGAGTTCACTGTATTTTTTGACATTAAACGAAAAATTTCTCACAAGATCATAATTTTCAAATTCTAGACCCATATATTTCTATATAAAGCAGCGATTTTAAGCTTGCATCAATCTTATTCAAGTAAACTTAATAAACAATTTAGTAGAATGATAAAATAAAATAAAATAATAATGTAAATATCAAACATTTTAAGCCTTTTAAATAAAAAGATAAAAAGTAATTAACGATAAATCTTAACTCTTAAGGAAATTTTTAATTGCTCTAATTTGTAACTTGCATGTGAATTGGGAGTTACAAATAGTGTGGCAGCTCTTTTTAGTTGGCGAATTAGGCACCGCATACATAAAAACGAAGGCTATATAACGGCATTTGTAGGAAGGCTATATAACGGCATTTGTAAAAATTTTCTAAGTAAAAAAAACATGTGGTAAGACGCCAGGCATGGTAAATGGTATCAAATACATGTGTAAGTCATGTGTCTTTATTTTATCTTAAACTAGCTAGCCCCGGTGTTCCTCGCTACACCAATCATAGTAAAATTACTAAAATATGCAAACAAAAGCATTTATATATTTTTTAATTTACTGGTTGCCCCACATACGTTGCAACAAATTATGAGTCAGCCCCACTATTTAATTAACAAATAAAAATTGGGAATGTGCCAGGTTTATAGTTTTGGAGATATTCAGAAATCTTTAGTTAGCGAAAATTATTTTACAAACTTGGTAAAAGTACCAAAAGAAAATTCTAACCCTTTAGTACCCCGTAGCGCCAAAATTGAAAAATTGAACCAAAAACATATCAACATAATTTGGTAACCTGACGAATGCAATTTATATTATGTTTCTATCTTAATTGATTTTAAAGTTACAAAAAGTACTAAAACATAATTTTAACCCTTTTTTCCCCTTAGGATCTAATAATTAAAAAAATATCTAAAAACGTACTCATATTTTTTAGGCCTGTCACACTTAATTTGAATAATGTTCCTATCTTTATTGGTTTAAAAGTTACAAAAAACGCATAAAAAAATCAAAATATATTTTTAACCCTTTTTCCTCCTTTGGGCCCAAAATTAAAAAAAGTACGATAAACGTAATCAATTTTTTATAAGACCTTTCGAACGCAATTTGAAACTATCTCTATCTTTATTGGTTTAAAAGTAACAAAAATATGGAGATATTCAGGTTCTTTAGTTAGCGAAAATTATTTTACAAACTTGGTAAAAGTACCAAAATAAAATTCTAACCCTTTAGTACCCCTTAGCGCCAAAATTGAAAAATGAACCAAAAACATATCAACATAATTTGGTAACCTGACGAATGCAATTTATATTATGTTTCTATCTTAATTGATTTTAAAGTTACAAAAAGTACTAAAACATAATTTTAACCCTTTCTTCCCCTTAGGATCTAATAATTAAAAATATATCTAAAAACGTACTCATATTTTTTAGGCCTGTCACAATTAATTTGAATAATGTCCCTATCTTTATTGGTTTAAAAGTTACAAAAAACGCATAAAAAAATCAAAATATATTTTTAACCCTTTTTCCCCCTTTGGGCCCAAAATTAAAAAAAAGTACGAAAAACGTAATCAATTTTTTATAAGACCTTTCGAACGCAATTCGAAAATATCTCTATCTTTATTGGTTTAAAAGTAACAAAAAGTATGGAGATATTCAGAAATCTTTAGTTAGCGAAAATTATTTTACAAACTTGGTAAAAGTACCAAAAGAAAATTCTAACCCTTTAGTACCCCTTTGCGGCATAATTGAAAAAATGAACCAAAAACATATCAACATAATTTGGTAACCTGACGAATGCAATTTATATTATGTTTCTATCTTAATTGATTTTAAAGTTACAAAAAGTACTCAAACATAATTTTAACCCTTTCTTCCCCTTAGGATCTAATAATTAAAAAAATATCTAAAAACGTACTCATATTTTTTAGGCCTGTCACACTTAATTTGAATAATGTTCCTATCTTTATTGGTTTAAAAGTTACAATAAACGCATAAAAAAATCAAAATATATTTTCAACCTTTTTCCCCCTTTGGGCCCAAAATTAAAAAAAAGTACGAAAAACGTAATCAATTTTTTATAAGACCTTTCGAACGCAATTTAAAAATATCTCTATCTTTATTGGTTTAAAAGTAACAAAAAGTACAAAAGGCACTAATCAGCTGGGCCGACGAGACCACCTGATTCTTTGTATCATGATTAGCAATGAAATTGGGAATTTGTCGCGACCACCTTGTTAATTATGACTTGGCTAGTATTTTCGAGTCAGACTTGCCATAAGGTAAATAATTTCCCCGTCGTCAAACTATACCTTATTTGTTGTATAAATTAATGTTCGTAGAAACTTGTTTGTATTTAATGTTTTTCCAAACTTTTATCATGTTTGTTGGAAAAAGTGTCGAAGCTATGTTTATTATGTAAAAAACTGTTGCATACTAGAAAGATTTACATACATATACAGATGTAAAGGATTGTGGTAAAATAATAATTTTATAATTATAATTTCTAACTATTTTTTTTACTTGTGGTATGTAATATATTTATTAGTTCTAATTAAAACCAAACAAAATAATAAAAACTAAGGTAAAGTTAACTTATGAAAGTAAAAATATAGAATTTATTTCAACTAGGAACATATTTGCTTCGACATAGATAAAAAAAAAATATTTATGAAAATCATTTACATATTTTCATAAAAGTTTTATTTGTAATACACATTTAGAAATTTAAAGGATATACCTTAATGTACAAATATAAGGTTACGTAAATGCAAGGAGTTTCTTGCATAAAAGTATGCTTGGTGTACATTAATACAATTGAAAATATGGCAACTACTGCATATAACCCACGCTAAGCTCTAACGGTTCTTTCAGCAATATTCACATCATGAAAAATACATATTGCTTCATTCCAAGTTTAACCAGTGAACGTGAAATAACGAAATTTTATTCTGGAGTATAAAATAAAAACTTTTTTGAATTTTTATAAAGAAATAAAACTAATATTTTATTTTGTGGCGAAAAAATTAGTTTTTAGCGAAATAATAACCAATTATATGGTTAAAAAAGCAAAAACATATGAAATTTCCCCTAGAGGCAAAAACAACTTGAGCAGTTAAAAACGCACAAGGTAAGTAAATTTTAAAAATATAAATAAATTTTAATTTCGTTTATTTTAATATTTTCACATATAGCTTATATATAACATACAACGACGAGTCTACAAAATTAAAAAAAAGGTATGTACATGAGTTTATTTAAAAAAACCAATGAGTGCTTTGGTGAATGCATCACTATACCTGCATTAAATTGTATTATTTAAAGTTTTTGAAATTTTTCGTATTATATGATTTACAATTTTATCGTTGACATGCAGGGTGTAATGTGTTTACGGGCTGGTTCAATATGTTTCAGGAATATTTTTACTTTTCCAAATTTATTTTATTTATAAGAAAAAAAAAACCGAAAATTTCAACTTTTTTGTCGAATATCCGTTTTTTTATTTCAAACTTCTAAAGTTTTTAGTTTTCTTTAAATATATTTTAATGTAATGTTTTATTTTTACAGATTGTATTCAATTGTTTTTAGTCAGTATCAAAACTTATTTAACACGGTTTAACACAAAGCACGCCTTTTCTACTGTATTTAAAGAGGTACGTACTTACATACATATGTTCATAAATTAAAAAGATCCAGGGCATATAAATCTTCTTTTTCGATTCATGTTTAATAAATTTTTTTATTTGCTCTGACGGATATTTCTTTTTTTTTTTGCTACAAAACATTTTGCGATCTTTAATTCTCTCTAAAGTGTTTTATAATATAGTTTGAATCACGGTATAAACTCAAAATCGTTGTTTTAACCAAATAAAAAAATTAAAAATTTTATTTTCAACAAAATACCGTTATTATTTGATATTTTTTATTGGTATTAGCTTAAGTTTTTTTTAAATTTATCAGTTTATTAAAAGAAAAGTTTATTGTACATTGGCAAAGCAAGTCGAAAGATTATAATCACCCTTATTGTGATTGGCGTTGACGTAGTCATTTTTAATTTTTTTGGTACCGTCTAACAAATACGCCAATGCTATATGCATAGCAACTTGTCGTTTTGTGGCGAATTCGACAACATTTGACACGACTACGCGCCAAACACAATAAGGCTCATTGATTTTCTATATTAAACATTTATTGCCTTAAATGTATATAAAAGTTATTAGAAATTTAAATAACATTTTTTAAGTCAAACCATTTTGGAACGATTTCAGAGTATTTTGAGACTATTACCCTAATTGTTACGAGTGTTTTCTTTCTTAACATTCTATTCTCATAATAGTACATCGTATTAGGAAAAAATTTGTGTAGTTAGTTTTTATAAAGTTATTTTCTTATATATGTATATCAATACAATTCATTCCTAGTATTTTCTTTAGTATTAACAAATTTATTTTTAATTTCTTAGGCTTATTGTTATACACACAAAAATTTTTCGTATTGAACTTGCGACAACTTTCGCTCCTAACTTAGGGAAGAATATTAAGTTCATTATGGTTTACTACATATACGTACTCGCAAAGAGTATGGTTAGGGTTTAATAGGTACATAAGAATGTTATAAATTTTTTAGTTATCAAAAAATCTATAACAGCTGTCGACATTAAATGCTCTACCAAAAGTAATTCGACAACAAAACCTACGCTTTGAAGACAACATTTTTTTAGTTGGGGGTGAACACATGGGGTAGCTCCCATAAAAATTAACAATTTGTATGAAATTTTCGATAAGCTATATTTCGAAAACTATAACAGCTATCGACATTAAATGCTATACGAAAAGTAATTCGACAACAAAACCTACGCTTTGAAGAAAACATTTTTTTAGTGGGGGGTGAACAACGGGTAGCTCCCATAAAAATTAACAATTTGTATGACATTTTCGATACGCTATATTTCGAAAACTATAACAACTATTGACATTAAATGCTATACGAAAAGTAATTCGACAACAAAACCTACGCTTTGAAGAAAACATTTTTTTAGTTGGGGGTGAACACAAGGGGTAGCTCCCATAAAAATTAACAATTTGTTTGACATTTTCGATACGCTATATTTCGAAAACTATAACAGCTATCGACATTAAATGCTATACGAAAAGTAATTCTACAACATAACCTACGCTTTGAAGAAAACATTTTTTTAGTGGGGCGTGAACACAAGGGGTAGCTCCCATAAAAATTAACAATTTGTATGAAATTTTCGATACGCTATATTTCGAAAACTATAACAGCTATCGACATTAAATGCTATACGAAAAGTAATTCGACAACAAAACCTACGCTTTGAATAAAACATTTTTTTAGTGGGGCGTGAACACAAGGGGTAGCTCCCATAAAAATTAACAATTTGTTTGACATTTTCGATAAGCTATATTTCGAAAACTATAACAGCTATCGACATTAAATGCTATACGAAAAGTAATTCGACAACAAAACCTACGCTTTGAATAAAACATTTTTTTAGTGGGGCGTGAACACATGGGGTAGCTCCCATAAAAATTAACAATTTGTATGAAATTTTCGATAAGCTATATTTCGAAAACTATAACAGCTATCGACATTAAATGCTATACGAAAAGTAATTCGACAACAAAACCTACGCTTTGAATAAAACATTTTTTTAGTGGGGCGTGAACACAAGGGGTAGCTCCCATAAAAATTAACAATTTGTATGAAATTTTCGATACGCTATATTTCGAAAACTATAACAGCTATCGACATTAAATGCTATACGAAAAGTAATTCGACAACAAAACCTACGCTTTGAATAAAACATTTTTTTAGTGGGGCGTGAACACAAGGGGTAGCTCCCATAAAAATTAACAATTTGTTTGACATTTTCGATAAGCTATATTTCGAAAACTATAACAGCTATCGACATTAAATGCTATACGAAAAGTAATTCGACAACAAAACCTACGCTTTGAAGAAAACATTTTTTTAGTGGGGCGTGAACACAAGGGGTAGCTCCCATAAAAATTAACAATTTGTATGAAATTTTCGATACGCTATATTTCGAAAACTATAACAGCTATCGACATCAAATGCTATACGAAAAGTAATTCGACAACAAAACCTACGCTTTGAATAAAACATTTTTTTAGTGGGGCGTGAACACATGGGGTAGCTCCCATAAAAATTAACAATTTGTATGAAATTTTCGATAAGCTATATTTCGAAAACTATAACAGCTATCGACATTAAATGCTATACGAAAAGTAATTCGACAACAAAACCTACGCTTTGAAGAAAACATTTTTTTAGTGGGGGGTGAACAACGGGTAGCTCCCATAAAAATTAACAATTTGTATGAAATTTTCGATAAGCTATATTTCGAAAACTATAACAGCTATCGACATTAAATGCTATACGAAAAGTAATTCGACAACAAAACCTACGCTTTGAAGAAAACATTTTTTTAGTTGGGGGTGAACACAAGGGGTAGCTCCCATAAAAATTAACAATTTGTTTGACATTTTCGATACGCTATATTTCGAAAACTATAACAGCTATCGACATTAAATGCTATACGAAAAGTAATTCTACAACATAACCTACGCTTTGAAGAAAACATTTTTTTAGTGGGGCGTGAACACAAGGGGTAGCTCCCATAAAAATTAACAATTTGTATGAAATTTTCGATACGCTATATTTCGAAAACTATAACAGCTATCGACATTAAATGCTATACGAAAAGTAATTCGACAACAAAACCTACGCTTTGAATAAAACATTTTTTTAGTGGAGGGTGAACAACGGGTAGATCCCATAAAAATTAACAATTTGTATGAAATTTTCGATACGCTATATTTCGAAAACTATAACAGCTATCGACATTAAATGCTATACGAAAAGTAATTCGACAACAAAACCTACGCTTTGAATAAAACATTTTTTTAGTGGAGGGTGAACAACGGGTAGATCCCATAAAAATTAACAATTTTTATGAAATTTTCGATACGCTATATTTCGAAAACTATAACAGCTATCGACATTAAATGCTATACGAAAAGTAATTCTACAACCAAACCTACGCTTTGAAGAAAACATTTTTTTAGTGGGGCGTGAACACAAGGGGTAGCTCCCATAAAAATTAACAATTTTTATGAAATTTTCGATACGCTATATTTCGTAAACTATAACAGCTATCGACATTAAATGCTAAACGAAAAGTAATTCTACAACAAAACCTACGCTTTGAAGAAAACATTTTTTTAGTTGGGGGAAAACACAAGCGGAGCTCCCATAAAAATTAACAATTTTTATGAAATTTTCGATACGCTATATTTCGAAAACTATAACAGCTATCGACATTAAATGCTATACGAAAAGTAATTCGACAACAAAACCTACGCTTTGAAGAAAACATTTTTTTAGTTGGGGGTGAACACAAGGGGTAGCTCCCATAAAAATTAACAATTTGTATGAAATTTTCGATACGCTATATTTCGAAAACTATAACAGCTATCGACATTAAATGCTATACGAAAAGTAATTCGACAACAAAACCTACGCTTTGAATAAAACATTTTTTTAGTTGGGGGTGAACACAAGGGGTAGCTCCCATAAAAATTAACAATTTGTATGAAATTTTCGATACGCTATATTTCGAAAACTATAACAGCTATCGAAATTAAATGCTATACGAAAAGTAATTCTACAACAAAACCTACGCTTTGAATAAAACATTTTTTTAGTGGAGGGTGAACAACGGGTAGATCCCATAAAAATTAACAATTTTTATGAAATTTTCGATACGCTATATTTCGAAAACTATAACAGCTATCGACATTAAATGCTATACGAAAAGTAATTCTACAACCAAACCTACGCTTTGAAGAAAACATTTTTTTAGTGGGGCGTGAACACAAGGGGTAGCTCCCATAAAAATTAACAATTTTTATGAAATTTTCGATACGCTATATTTCGTAAACTATAACAGCTATCGACATTAAATGCTAAACGAAAAGTAATTCTACAACAAAACCTACGCTTTGAAGAAAACATTTTTTTAGTTGGGGGAAAACACAAGCGGAGCTCCCATAAAAATTAACAATTTTTATGAAATTTTCGATACGCTATATTTCGAAAACTATAACAGCTATCGACATTAAATGCTATACGAAAAGTAATTCGACAACAAAACCTACGCTTTGAAGAAAACATTTTTTTAGTTGGGGGTGAACACAAGGGGTAGCTCCCATAAAAATTAACAATTTTTATGAAATTTTCGATACGCTATATTTCGAAAACTATAACAGCTATCGACATTAAATGCTATACGAAAAGTAATTCTACAACAAAACCTACGCTTTGAAGAAAACATTTTTTTAGTGGGGCGTGAACACAAGGGGTAGCTCCCATAAAAATTAACAATTTTTATGAAATTTTCGATACGCTATATTTCGAAAACTATAACAGCTATCGACATTAAATGCTAAACGAAAAGTAATTCTACAACAAAACCTACGCTTTGAAGAAAACATTTTTTTAGTTGGGGGAAAACACAAGCGGAGCTCCCATAAAAATTAACAATTTTTATGAAATTTTCGATACGCTATATTTCGAAAACTACAACAGCTATCGACATTAAATGCTATACGAAAAGTAATTCGACAACAAAACCTACGCTTTGAAGAAAACATTTTTTTAGTTGGGGGTGAACACAAGGGGTAGCTCCCATAAAAATTTACAATTTTTATGAAATTTTCGATACGCTATATTTCGAAAACTATAACAGCTATCGACATTAAATGCTATACGAAAAGTAATTCTACAACAAAACCTACGCTTTGAAGAAAACATTTTTTTTGTGGGGGGTGAACAACGGGTAGCTCCCATAAAAATTAACAATTTTTATGAAATTTTCGATACGCTATATTTCGAAAACTATAACAGCTGTCGACATTAAATTCTCTACCAAAAGTAATTTGACAACAAAACCTACGTTTTGAAGAATACATTTTTTTGGGTGGGGGTGAAGAAGGGGTAGCTCCCATAAAAATTAACAATTTTTATGAAATTTTCGATACGCTATATTTCGAGAACTATAACAGCTGTCGACATTAAATGCTCTACCAAAAGTAATTCGACAACAAAACCTACGCTTTGAAGAATACATTTTTTGGCAGGGGGTGAACAACGGGTAGCTCCCATAAAAATTAACAATTTTTATGAAATTTTCGATACGCTATATTTCGAAAACTATAACAGCTATCGACATTAAATGTTCTATCAAAAGTTATTCGAATACAAAACCTACGCTTTGAAGAATACATTTTTTTGGGTGGGGGTGAAGAAGGGGTAGCTCCCATAAAAATTAACAATTTTTATGAAATTTTCGATACGCTATATTTCGAAAACTATAACAGCTGTCGACATTAAATGCTCTACCAAAAGTAATTCGACAACAAAACCTACGCTTTGAAGAATACATTTTTTGGGAGGGGGTGAAGAAGGGGTAGCTCCCATAAATATTAACAATTTTTATGAAATTTACGATACGCTATATTTCGAAAACTATAACAGCTATCGACATTAAATGCTATACGAAAAGTAATTCTACAACAAAACCTACGCTTTGAAGAAAACATTTTTTTAGTGGGGGGTGAACAACGGGTAGCTCCCATAAAAATTAACAATTTTTATGAAATTTTCGATACGCTATATTTCGAAAACTATAACAGCTGTCGACATTAAATTCTCTACCAAAAGTAATTCGACAACAAAACCTACGCTTTGAAGAATACATTTTTTTGGGTGGGGTTGAAGAAGGGGTAGCTCCCATAAAAATTAACAATTTTTATGAAATTTTCGATATTTCGAAAACTATAAAAGCTATCGACATTAAATGCTCTACAAAAAGTTATTCGACAACAATTATCTCGAATGCAAATATGTTATGCATTCTAAAAATGGTCGTCTGTTAAAACACTTTTTGACCACAATTTCTATGCAGTGGAATACGTGAACCCCTTAATATATTATCTTTTTTGGCCACCTACATCCTCCCGAATATTTCTTCTAAAATAAGTATTTTTAAACTTATTTTACTAAAATTTAAATAATCATCCCTATTCTGCATTTTGATTTGAATAGAATTTTCTCCGTCGCTCCTTTTCATTGTGGAATAGTTGTCATCAAATTATACTTATATCCCAATTGTAAATAAAAAGTATAAGAATTTTGTACAAAAATGCAAACAATCGAAAACATAATAAATAAGAGCTATAAGTACACAAAGTATTTTACAGTGAAAAAATAAGATCAAGAAAATTCGATTCAAGACAAAATGCAGAACAAAGGTAATGTTTCAAATATTTCAGTAACAGCCTTTCATTAAAATCATTTTGGGGCACCCCCTTTAAATTTCATATAATAACCTAAAATTTAATTTTTTAAATCTCCTTTTTGAAATGGTTATTTTATATTAAATATCCTACTAAAGGTACTCTATAAATAGCCTTTGAGTCAAGAATTCAATCAAGTGCAATAGGTCAACCCTTTTAAATATAACTACTTGTCTTCTCAAGAATTTTTTTTAAATATATTACCTTGAAATTAAAATTAAATTAAAATATCCTATTAAGGGAGGGTACTCTGTTTATTTACATATACCATTTGGCCCACTTATTTCGTATACGCCATAGGTCGTATATTCCATATATGTCTGACCATTTTTGACTACTTATCCATTCAAGAATTTTTCATATAAAATTATTTTGGAGCCATTTTAAATTTATTATTTCATATTTTCGGCTAGTAGTCCTGTATTAAAACACCTTTGGGCTACTATTCCTGCGTATATTTGTTTTTCTTCTCTTCTAAAGAATTTTTCTTACAAAGGAGTGTTCTTAATCCATTTTACAAAAACTATTCCATAAATTACAATTTTTTACCACTAATTTCAATTATTTTAAACAAACTTTTTTAAATACATATTTTATTTCATAACCCCCACTGATTGCGCTCTGTTAGTACCCTTTGGACTACCAATTCTATAAAGTGCGATACGTGCACAATTTTATATTTTGGCTATAAAAATAATTAAACTTAAATACAAATTGTAAGCTCTTTAATCGATTTTTTGTTTTGGATTGTAGCCAATAATGTTTACCTTAGTAAATTATAACAACACGACACAGTATGGAGTTATACCATCCAAAAAGGTGCTTAGAATTGGGAGAAAGGCATGTACTGTAAAAAGTAACGGTGGAAGTTATTCAGCAGTTATAATTAAAACTAGTGGTAAGTATAGTACATAAATGTATTAACTATATTTGCGTTCATGTTCGTTATTCTAAACTACTTGAATAACTAAATTTTGTAGATCAGAAAAAAGATTTATTGAATTTAAAAAGTAGTTACGAAAATTCGCCTGTTAAAAGAAATAATCCAGGTATATATTCCGACCCAAAGAGTTCACCATCATCACACACACAATTTTCTCAAAATAAACGGGTTAAGTCAACCAATTATAACAAAAAAAACACAAGAGCAAATTTAACCATGTACTGCAATCGAAACGAGTCTGAATCACTCACACAAAAGGATTGTTTGAACAAAAAACCATTTGAAATTCCTTCCCTAAACAAAACTAATAATATGAATTCAACTCAGAATATAATTTCTCCTATTTACGATCATTGTAAAAAACAACATGAAAAAGTAGAGTCGACAGAGGCATCGTTTGGTTCAGGACAACCGTTAATATTTGTTAGCCCCTCATCAATTAACAAAGAATTTAATGCAGTTTCAATATGTACACAAAATCCAAATTACGAAAATTCGCCTGTTAAAAGAAATAATCCAGGTATATATTCCGACCCAAAGAGTTCATCATCCCCACACACACAGTTTTCTCAAAATAAAGCAAATTTAACTATGTACTGCAATCGAAATGAGTCTGAATCACTCACACAAAAGGATTGTTTGAACAAAAAACAATTTGAAATTCCTTCCCTAAACAAAACTAATAATATGAATTCAACTCAGAATATTATTTCTCCTATTCACGATCATTGTAAAAAACAACATGAAAAATTAGAGTCGACAGAGGCATCGTTTGGTTCAGGACAACCGTTAATGTTTGTTAGCCCCTCATCAATTAACAAAGAATTTAATGCAGTTTCAATATGCACACAAAATCCAAATGTTGATAGCGCTGCATATAGCACCGTGGGTCACCACAAAGACATTCACAAGAACTTTTATAGAATGTCAGTGCCAGTATCTGAGATAACTTGTGAATCAAAATTATTATTGAACGCCATTGGTGATGGTGATGATGGTGATGACGGTGATGATGGTGTTGATGGTGAAGATATTCCAATATATACTGCAACTGGCGAAAATGACAACAATACTTCAGTGGCAGATGCGAGCAAAAACACTGAAGAAAGCTATTTTATCGATCCCGATGTATCTGACACATCAAACCAGCTTAGTACTTCGAATGAAACATCAAAAAAGAAGAAAAGAAGCAGTAAGTAGCTGTAGAAATAGAAGTAACTTAAAAAAAAGGCTTATTTTAACCACAAAAGTAGTAAAATTTATTTTTTTTTCTTTTATTAATAATAACCTATCATTGCAGCATCGCCATTTGGAAAAACCAAACGTACGCGTTGGACGCAAGATGAAAGGAATGCTGTTTGTTCCTATTTCGGTTGTTTGAAAAGCTTGGATAAACTTCCAAGCCTCACAGAATGCATTAACGCGTCAAATCAGTTTCCTGTGCTGAAGCGGAGAACCCCTCAGCAGCTTAAGTCGTGGATCGATAACCAGCGCAGATATACATGAACTAAGATATTTTATATAATTTAACAACGCAAAAATGCCTTTTGTCCTTTCCCGGTGTCTAGTCACATCACACAATAAATTCTAAGTTACCACAAATATAAATCATTAATTTTCTGTTTTTTACAGTAAAAAGTATTTTTCGAATAAAATTTAAATAAAAGCAAGTGAAGTTAAATAAATGAAATAAATTAATTACTTGTATTACTAATTTTGTTGTAAAAAACAGAAAATTATATAAAACCATCGCTGGGCATGAATTTATTTGCTATATGTTCAATTAGTATACAAATATTCTATTCGTTTACTTAACGTTTTTTGTTTTATATATTACTGTTGCTTGTTTTATATATGTATGTATTGTACTGTAATATTAAACAATAGTACTATAAATTAAAATCTGTTTGTATATAAAAAAATGTTAGCTCTTACGAGAAGGCTTAAAAAAATTCTAAAACGGCTCTTTTTTTTGTTGTAAAACCAAAAAATACAAAAGACATAAAAATTAATCCCTTTACCAAAGCTTTCAATGCAAAATTAAAAAAAAAATATTGCCTGTATTCATATTTCTTATAGTAGGCTTACTTGACAACTGTTCCATTGATATCTGTCAAATATGCTTTTAATAAAGTTACTAATATGAGCAATTTTCTTAATACTCCTAAAACATAAATTTGCATGCTACTTTTTGCGTAATTTCGGGGTCTGAAAGTTTCAAATCTCTGTCCATACACACAAATAAAAACAAAATTTGCATGAGCTTATTTCTTAAGTGTATAATTATTAAAAGAAATCCTCTTTATATACCTAGACATAGACATGGTACACTAAATCAAAAACTGTCACAACTCAAAATCATGATTTTTATTTAGGTTTTAATTGCAAAACCAAATTGTGTTCAACAGTAAAACCGCACTGAAATAAAATTACCTGAAATGTAGATTTTTGTGTCCGTTATAAATTTGATATTGGAGATGGCTTAGGAAAAAAATAAATTATTGTAATAAATTTTGAGTTGTGCCTGTTTTTAATTAAGGTTGGGCATGTAAAGATTATGAGTGTTTGCTACTTTATATAAAAAAAATAAATTCTTAAATCAACTCTAGGTGTTTACAACAAATGAAATGAATAAACTTTTTTATACACTTAAAATCGGTCATTATTATTGTTGCAAAATACAAAAAAGCAATTCAAAAGACGTTAAACTACTTCTCTTAAACAAAGCTTTCAGTGTCAAATAAAAATATTTTTTAATTTGTTTTCTTTTATTTTTATTTAAAAAAATGAAAATGAAAATATTTTAATTATTACAAATTATTTTTAACTACTTTTGTGTAAATTCTGTTGAATGAAAATCCAAAATCTCTGTACATATGTTTACTTATGTTTTTAAAGTTTTTGTTGCTTGACATGAAAATGCACTACAAATCTAACTAAAAACTTTGAAATTATAAAAAATATTTTAATAAGATCTTAATTTTACATGAACTTATTTTTTAAATTTGAAATTATTGTAAGAAATCGCTTTTATATACCTACACATATATGTGTTAAATTATTTTATGTAATTATAGATACATTTGTATATATTTTAAGTGTTTTCTTATTTATATATAAAAAAAAAACTGCAAATCTAACTCTACAGTTTTTAAAATAATGAAAACTATTTAAAAAGTTTTAAAACATCCTTTTTTATTGCAAAATACAAAGAACTTTAAAATAAAAAATATATAAAAACTGAAGCTATTAGTGTAAGAAAATCTAAAATATTGAAACATATTTATGAACAATTTTTTAATTCAAAATGGACTTTAAGTACGTACTTTTCATACAAAACCAGTATTTGAAGTCTACTTTAAATTTAAAAGTTGTTTAAAAATATCCACAATTGTCTTTATTTTCTAAGAAATACTTTTTGTTAACTACTTATGTGTAATTTTTGTTGAATGAAAAACCCAAATCACTATCTTCACATGTTTTTTCAGTATTTTTTAAAAATCAAATTAAAAGTTTTAAAATTATCAAAGAAACTTATAACTTTTGTACATATGTAGTTTTAAAATACGAAAAAAATAAAAACATATATAACAAATTTTTTATTGTGCAAAAAAATTTCATAAAACCTTAATTTTAGATATACATACTTACTTTTTAAACGTAAAATTATATCAAGAAATCGCCTTTGTTTACTTAAACATAAATTTCTGTAAATTTTTTTACATTACACATACATATGCAAAGATTATTAATATAAATTTTTAATCCAGCTCAAAGGTTTTTATATTTTGAAACATACGTATAAATTTAAATTTTTTTTGGCAATATGAAAAAATAAAATCAAAGCTTTTAGTATAGAAGGATACAATAGTGCTGTCTTTATTTTGTTTATACAAATAAATTTTTGTTAACTACTTTTATGTAACTT